>JAHWFP010272076.1:0-30320 GCA_023313725.1 Lithobius niger
TAAAACCCGATTTAAGCCCCTCGGCGCGTGTCAGATTTCCTCCAGACTCACCATCGAGCACAAACGCACACGTAACGAGTGCCGAACTTGAAGCACCTTTTAAACAAACGGCTTTGCAAATGCTCGTCGATTTTCAGTGAAGACCCCCCTACCTCTCCCCCTCCCACAACACTCGGCGAAAAAACGTGCTAAGTCAATAGGCTTATTACCTTGCCCAATTACTGCTCTTCACGACAACAAAGAGTTCCTCCCTGCCTATTTACTTAATTAGGCCGCGTATGAATATGTAAACGATGTGCAGTTAGGGTTTGGAGAGATAAAAAAAAGTCGAGGCATCTACGCTCGAAACAATTGATCTATGTCGCCGGAATTATGTATAGTGACGTCATAACTCAGGCGGGACCATCTTATTACGGCGCTGGGGTGGAACGAACTCGTGACCAACAAATTTTTTTATGACAACGCCCTACAAACGACATCCTGAAAAAAATCTTGACCCCTCCCATAAGCTCCAAAAATAAATCTGGACCCCTCCCCACACGCCTCAAAATACTTAAGAATTTCTTCTGCCTAGTGTCCGCGGCCTGGCTTGAGTTCTCTGCAGAACGAACACAGATAATCGATTGTACGTTTTCAGTAGCAGAGTGCCTTGTTGATATCCAAGATGGTTAAAAAAAACAATGGCGGCCATAACCGATTAAAGCAACCCCATCTGGGAAGACGTAGCCGCTCATAAAATACTTGTAGGACTCAAGATACACCGCGCACACAATAACTGAAGCACACAGTCGAGGATTTCTGCAGCCAAACACACTTATTTGGCCGCACAAAATAAAACCTTAAAAAAAAAATACAATTCCATTGACAACATTCGAAGATATGTTTTTTTTTTAAAACACCTTGTCTCAACATTTATAGCAAGCAGTACAATAACTTGTGATACGGTAAACGCAAAGATTATGGCATGCCCATACAGCCAACACACTCACCACTTGTATGATGGTTTCCCAAGGACTAAGCCCAATTATGTTAAAAGAAAGTGTGTACTGTACTCAATATTATCACTGATCCCATAACGTGATGGGGATCTGGGGAAGCTGAGGCGAATTTAGAATTTCCACTGTTGAATGTTTTTTGTTTTTTTTAGATTTGGATTGTATTTTTCCTACAGTTCGGTCACTGATTTTTCTGATCCCTGCGCCGCCAGGGCCTAAAAAAAATTCGTGACACACCCTCGAGAAGACTAGAAAATGCTTTGTCTCCTGCCCCCTCCCGCCATAAATACTGACTGATCCCTAACCGGAATACAAATTTGCCTTGATACAGCCATAAATGTGTAAAAATGAGTTGTAATTGATGAGATAATGAAGCCAAGAAATCAATGCTACGATGGATTTGTTTATACATATATGGTACCTTCCTAAACGACCAAACGGATCGTACCAAACGCACCACTGTTGGTGACAGTTTGGCACATTCCCTACTAATAGCCGTGTTGGTGCGACTTGATTGACGTCAACATCGTCAGCGATGAATCTGTTTTAGTCAAAACTGTTAACGTTGCGCATGCTCAAACCTCCACCCCAGCAAACCACCTCCCTGATATGGTTCGCAATTTGGCATTGCTCTCGCCTGGTCAAATCCATTAGCCAGGTCAGGTCGCGGTGAAGGCATGATGTATCGAATACTCTGCTGAGCTTGTTGAGCTGTATTGTAGATTAGGAAGGTACTGACCGGCTGACGCAACATCACTGCGCACGCGCGACGTCAAGTTTGGAGCCAAACTGTCTCTAACAGTGGTACGTTCTCTTCGCTCTGTTCGGTGGTTTAAGAAGGTACTGTTAGTTTAACTAACTGCTAACCCGTCTGAGGACAGCATGCACCCTAGCACACCCGTCGGTAGATTCCATTATCCGAATTGAAGAAGACCTTGCTATCTCTGATAACGGTGCTGTTAGTCCTCGCTCTTAACGGTATTAATCGAGTATATTTGCAGCGAAATGTGCTTTTTTTTAGTTATCGTTATACCCTAGCTGTTACATAAAGACACTCTAGGACCGCGTTTTCCAACCGGTGAAACGCGCCTTCCTTGGGAGGCATGGCGCAACTGCTGGGGAAGCGCGAGTCGCCGCTGGCGCCATGTATGAGATCAGTGGTGGCCTTTTAATTTTTTTTAACTGTATATCGCAGAAATTACATTGCATTGTCAAAATTTGGCCAAAATTCTACAAACATTTTTTATCACCGTAAATCGCCTATTAAACGCCCACGGCTGTTAAAATTAATTCCTTAAAAAAAGGGAATCGGTTGTAACAAAGTCATTAGAATCTTACTTCTGTCCAGGGGATGGGGAGTTGTTTGGCCTAACTCCATTGCAGAAAATTCGGCGTTTATGCGATTATTCACGTGTACACGTGATCCGGGTTCGGTAGCATTAAGGCAATGCCTTTATTTTCATTTGTTCAGGAATTTAGTTTATTTGTTGCATAGTTTATTTAGTTTACTTTGTGTATGTATGAAGCTTTCAGTTCATTTCGGAGCAGAAAAACCATGATTGAAGGAGATAAAACTTTGATTTTCTCGAATGTATGAAGCTTTTAGTCAATTTCCAGCAGAAAAATTACGATCTAAAAGCACTTTAAAGCCAGAAATCGTGAAATGACCTAGGTAACTATTCCCCCCCCCCCCCCCACCATTTTTGGGGGGTGGGCCGTGGCTTTGCCAAGGCTGTTGACAGGCACTTTACAGTACCAGTATCATTAATTTTATTTTTTGTAAATACGAGAGTCGGAGGGGGGGGGGGGGGGAGAAGGCACCATTGCATGTTTTTTTCCGATGGGAAGGAATGCTAAAGAAACGGTTGGGAACTGCTGATTTAGGGCCTAGGGCTAAACAAGTTAACAACGTTTTCTTCCTTTTTTTTTTTGGCTGTGTATAAAACTACTAAACCAAATTTTTACGTAAATTTGCTCAAGCCAAGAATTATAAAATTATCTCCGTGACTGTACGACGTCGTTATGGACAATCTTACTTAGTCACGTCGTGGAGTGGAGACCCGGAAATAACGTTGGGAGCAAAACAAAACTTAGGACATATTTTCATTAGTCATTAAAGCAACAAAAAGTATGTTCCAGACGCTATACATGACTGGTTTTTTTTAATACATTCTTTTGAGCTTTACGTCGTTTTATGAGCAAAGTAATGCTTGCATAGACCAACCTATAACTTTAAAAAAAGAAGAATGAAGATTATCATAAAGGGAGGAGCAAGTCTGGAAAATCCGATCATCATGGAGCCGAGATAATGTCCAGAATGTATTCCATAGCTGCTGAAGGAGGTTGGTGGTCTCAAACACAACCTGGACTGCACTGATTGGCAGGGAATTTAACAGGGTTCAGTTCTCGACCAATCAAATTCTTTAGGCAGCAAGACGCACCAAACTGATCCTAACCATCTTACTCGGAAAGGGATTGGCTAACGGTACGGGGCGGCTAAGCATACGACGGAACATCCTGCCGAGCACCCATAAAAAAATCTAACTTTATTCGTGAGCAGGACAGCCCCCTTTAAAGTGAAGTGGTGAAAAGCCGTGCTCAGTTTGAGGGAAAACGCGGTAGCATTAAAGCTTTAATGGTTCGAAATGCATGTTATCTAACTATGCATAATCGATACTATAATAATGATCATATTTCTTCATCAGTACACACTGCCACACGCGTCTATATGTACAGTAAGCGAAGCCTTTCAAGATAATCGTGCAGGAAGCCATTTGACGTTCCTCGGGTGTTGTTGTCAAGACAACAAATTACTATTTTCGATAGAATGTAGTTCCGGCGTCTTTGACAGTCGCACCCTTTACCCTTAATGCATAAACCTATACACACCACTGATATCGATACGTACGCCCAATTTTACTTCGTAGAACTGGAGTGCCGAGTAAGATTTATAAAGCACGTTCGTATGGAAAACAAACGAAAACACAGAATAATTAACTGAAAAAAACGGCATCGCCATTTAGAAAAAAAAAAATATTAGAGCTCGTATCCCCACACTCACAACTGTGAAAGTACACAAATAAAACCGGATTAAAGTTCACTAGAACGCAACGAACTATAATTTGAACTCCAATTCCAGGGAACAAGGACTGTTTTACTCATGCCAGAAAGTGAACGCGGCAGGGAAAGCAAACGAAAACACTGATTTATAAGGATGGGGCCTATCAATAAAAAAAAAGCAAGTTTACATTCCGGCAGCTCAGTATTCGCACTAATATTTAAAAGAACTACCAAAGTTTCGGGTAGTCCTAAGGATCTTTACCGTGGTTAAAAATATTGCGACAAATCTTCTAAGCAGCGGATCTGAGTGGTCCTTTTTGGTTTAGAGTAGCAAACTGGCCCAAGAGTCTAAACTTGTGTACGATCTGGACGTTAAAGGTACAAAAGTGTTATTAGCGTTAACAAGGGTTCCATGGTTTCGACAATTTTTGTCCTCTCGTGCAGTAGTATTCTGGCCCTATACTCGAATCGATAGAAAACAAAAACGAACTCGTTTGATACTTAACTGATCCGAAGTCAAAACGGCAAAGGAACGCAAATAATGTTTCCTGTAAGGTTTCAAATACTGCAGTGTTGCTGTACTGTTTAGTCCACGTGAAACCTTACTGCTGTAGTCAAATGGTTTTTTTTTCCATAATGATTGGGGCATTCTACTTGGCCAAACCACATCGCTTGAAATGGTTTAAAAACTAATCGACTTAGTGTGTTGAGCACAGTTATGCAGGTAATTCAGAGTTCGTGCGAATCCTTGAATATCTGGAAATGTCCTGTAAAGTAATAATGAAATTCCATGTGTGGAAAAGTTCCTGAAAATCTTGTAAAAGTTTGTAATATCATCAGTAGGGTAAAGAACCAAACCGATTCTTAGCAGAAGAACAATCAATTGACACAATTTTAACTCTTATTGTCAAACTAGCATCGTACCCGGCTTCGCCCGGGGATTTGTTTGACCCGTGGTTGTTTCCCAGTATATGCTCGGTGCTGCCTGATCGTTCACTGCAACAGTCGATTTTTGTTTGTGTACCACTCCCCCTTTCCGCCAATCCTCTCCCTCCCCTCCTCCTTTTAACCCGTCCTCTCCCTCTCCTCTTGGTTTCCTTCCCTTTCTCCTCTTTGCTATACTTAGTTGAATGTGGATGGTTATTTGAATTAATAGCAAATACCCCCAGAAATTCTCTTTTAGGTTGAGTTAATGCGTAATCGTATGCTTAATGGTAACTATCACTCCCCCCCCCCCAACCCCAACTCCCAGTGTTTCGCTGTGGCTTAAGCGATGCGTACCGTGTGAAAAAGAAGTGTGCATGACGTCATGTAATACTTGCCCTTGAGATTACGACGATGTTTGGTTAGAAGGATAATTGTTAGAGCAAATTCAAAGAGTTTCAAAGGGTTTAACGAGCGTTAACCACTCCTGGTTATCTGCCCGAAGCCCTAAAGCCCTATGTCTGCAACAGCAGAGCAAATTTTTAGTGAGGTAACAATGTGCCAATTTCAACTTCTTTTCAGGGCAACAACGTCCCAGTTTCAACTTCAAGCCAAAGAATTGACACACTCGCACATTTTCATTGTTCCCCTTCCGGGGGTCGTTGCGGTTGCTTCATTTCTGCTATGAGACTTTGGTTTATAATGTAAGAAGATAAGGAAGACTATTGTCAAATTCAGCAGTGAGGTTGATTCTGGTCCAAAACAACGTGGTTCCCGTAAGTCAACACTTAAACCAACAACGTCGTTAATGGGACGTCCTCATCATTAATGGAATCTTGCCAGTGAATATTTCTCGCTTGCGTTCTACTTTCATTAGCTGAATCTTGCTGCACATGCGCACAATAAAACGCTTTGATATGCCGGCTTCAAGAGATAGAAATATAAGGAAGGAGGGGAAAAAAAACAAGTCAGCAAGGATGAGGACAATGAATTAAACCCCAAACCTAATTTCATATTGATCACTGCTTCTCCGCAGCAGCTGTTATCGACGATAAAGATGGCGGCCTTCTAGAAGTTTCTTAAGTTGCTCAATAAAGGAAAAGGAAGTGGGGGGCAGGTTCATTAGAAACGGGTGGGTTCAGTGAATCGTCCATGGCTGAGCACTTAATCGAATGATCGCTCGTGCTTAGTGGATGTGAGTGGGTGGGTGGGTGGGTGTGCGTGCGGGTAGGAGTGATTCACTTGGGTGTGTGTGTGTGGGGAAAAGTACGAAATGGGGTGTGATCCTTGAAGCGTATGAAATCAGTTAGCTCTGCACAGATTAACTCGTACACTGGCTTCGAGAGATTTGAGCAAAGAAAGTGGGTTGGAGGGTGCACCAGCATAATGGTACCGATGACTTAAGAGCGAGTTTAAGGAGGAGAGAGAGTGAATTCACACAATGAATTCATCAGCCACTTTTCGGATCTGTGTAATTATATAATACGTTTAGTTGTGTTGGGATGATATGCCACACACCAAAGTTGGGATACGACGCACTATAAAGAAAGAGGGCGAGGAAGTTCATTCTTCGCACGGTTAAAGGTTTGTTCTTGGCACGGTAGCAAAGAAAAGGTGCGAGCTGCCGACATTGCGAACGGATGTGCACCATAACAATCAGTAACAAACGGAATATCGCTTCAATCGTGCCGGCTATTAGAGCCGACTTGAACAGTTTCAAAGTTGGTCGAGTAACAGTCACTGCATGCACGATCATTGTTGCTGGCTTGCATCGCGCTTGGTATCGCACTTGGAGAAACGGGGAATTCAGCCACACCGAGAATAAGAGCGGCGCCATCCATTGAAAACCGCTATTTACTTCCCTAAGAAGACCAAACACCAGCGGTTCCAAGGGAAGGGGATCAGGGATGAGGGTATGCAGACCACACAATGGGGGAAATGTCGGGGAGGTGAAGGGGGTTCGGGAGGCAGGGGTGGGGCCATCAGCGGCCCTTTTCATTTCGTGCTGCCCAGTAAAGTATTTCACTCTCGCATGAAACACACGCACCAACTCGACTGGCGTTTGTTACGCCGGTGGTACAGACAGCTAGTATGTTAAGAAATCATCAGTGGCTTTGGAGAATTTACCGTAAAGAATTTTCATATTTTAACATCACACTTTTTATAACTTGTAAAGTTTAGGACTAAAAACACGCACAATTTCAGAAAGGAGAATACCATACCAGTATTCCTTGCGAATTTTCGACAGACTGGGAACGTCTGTCTCATCAGGCGCTACTACACTCTTGAAAACTGTTGTTTACATTCTCTTCGTCTTTATCTTTTGAACTCGGCGTTCCAAAATGGCGTGGCCTCCTAAACTTTACAAGTGAGATGGATTTTCAGAGTAAAAACCGCTATGGAATTTCCACACTTTATAAGTTTTTAGACAAGTATGTTATAATTTTTCTTCGGCGATCTACTACTGGCATAAATAATTTTAATTTTTACCGCATTAGGCTCTTATACTTTTGATCTCATGGTAATTATTAGCAAACAATTAAAAATTAGTACATGCGCACACACAGTTGAAACGTCTTGGTTATTGTGAGTGCGCAAAGGATTATTTTCTTGCAGGATGCGATTAAATTAGTTCCCAATAATCAACAGAAAATCTCGTAGACGCCATATTTTAAAACTGATTTTTAGCAAGGGATTGATTAACGGGAGGTATATAGACCTTTGGAGCCGATGTGGAGGATCGAGAAAAATGGCGTTGTGAGGAATGTACCTTTAATGGTTCTGCCATCACAAGCTATTGTAATTGATTCAGTCCTAGTGACTGGGGCAAGACAAAACCGACAATTACAATGTATCAACAATGCTTTCTTCATTGTTGCTACATTGTTTCAACATTGCCATAAATTTCCTTGTTGAAACAATGGACTAAAACTAAGCTAAACAATGGACTAAAACTAAACACACCATAGATGCCACGTGGGACCGATAACCTTGGTATTTGGGTACCTTATTCTTGAAAAGATGGTGGTTTAGCCGATTGAAGCAGTTAATGGTTCTGCCATCACAAGCTGTTGTAACTTAACTTAGTCCTGTGGGTGGTGTCCAGTCGATGCCAACAATGTGTTAACAATGCTTTTTCATTGTTGAGATATTGTTGCAACATTGCTATTTCATTGCTTATGATTGTGACAGTACAAATGACATGGCAAAAGTGTTACCAAAACAGGTCATTGTTGTTGATTTTCATGGAGCACGAACCAAACTGGGTTATCTGCCCCACGATGCTGAAAGACACAATTTAGCTGGTGAAATTCAAGGGGAAAACCCAGGATCTTTGACATGCTACAGTCGACATGAGCATGAGGCACCACAGGGCCATTCTATCCAAATACATGGGTTTCAAATGGTGAAAGGGCTTTAGCGAGCGTTAACCGCACCCGCACCCCCAAATACATGAATAACTACTACAAAATGAAATATGTCAATGCAACACTAACAACGGGAGGATGCATTGGCTAAATTGGGTTTCAACCGTTATTTTTGAAAGCACGGTGCTATTTCGGTGCTACGGTGACGTTTGAAGGTGTCATTATTACGCAAACACAGTGCTTCCACTTACAAAGAATTTTTCTCTTTTTAGGGGGAAAATACTCTTCAAAGGGAAAAAATATATATTAAACAGGGAAAAAGGGAAAAAACGGGAAAATTCTGTTTTTTTTTTTCTCTAGTCACTCGCAATCGTCTCGCCACACACACGCCCTTTCTCGAAGCTTCCGTAAGGCCACTATCGTCCACTCTAACAAACGCGTGTTGACATTTTAAACCCTTACCCAACCCCAATTTACAGTTTGGTTAGAGTTTATTTCCGGTTTGTTGTTTGCTTATTACGGTTAAATTCACGAAAATTGAGGGAGTACTAATTTTTACAGATCCATCCACATCCTTTACTTCTATAGATCAGTGACACGACGTAGTATTATTGTATATAACTCTATGCTGGAGCCTTAATGGGTTAGCGGCAAGGGGCACTGCAGAGAGAAACAGAAGGGCGTCATACTGAAGCCGATGCTGTGAAGAGTGTTTTCTTAGACCTAAAACGCGCGATTTTTGTTGTTGGAGAAAACAACTTTATTTTAAGTCTTAAGAAATCCGCTCTTCCGTTGTTTTTCCCTCCATTTTTATGTAGTACACCTTGTAGTTATGCCCTCCAAAACCCATACTGGTGCCAATCTGGTGCCAATATGGCGGCAAATCTCACTGCTCTATAGTACAAAGAGTAGGAAGACTAATTCTACTAGGATAAGTAGTCGTTTGAATTTTATTTTCAATTTACGTCAACAGGTGGCCGCACGGTCATGGCCCATCACTTTTTTTTTTAAAAATTAAGAATGTTATAAATTAGTGGTGTAATGCAAGGAAATTAAATACGGAAAGTAAAAAAAGGAATTTTTTTTTGCACAGGAAAAAAAAGGGAAATTTTGTCATTACTCGGGGAAATTCTGTAAACCGGAAGTGGAAGCACTGCGGAAGCATTCGTACAGTCTTCTCCTGGTGTGAACAAGGCAAGTTACCTAAGCCATCCCAAGAGGCAACACAACAGAAGTTTCAATCAGAAGAATTTAATGCGTCGGTGCTTGCACATCATTAATTTTGAGAAATAAAAATATTTCGGATTTAGGGGATTTACGCATTTAGTCCACACTAGCTTCACTATAATTTCTCTAATAGGCAGCCTTTTAAAAAAAATAATATTTGTACCTTCCAATCCACTCACCTGCGTGGTGGCATTGCTACGAACTAATTCACTCTTTGAAAGTCAACGGCGCTTTTGCTAATAGTTGTCCTTATTTTTTTTTTTCTTTATTTACCATGAGCGGCAGACGCCCTACCGGACGCCAACATGTAAATCAAACAGCGCAAAGAGGAATATTTAAACGAAGCCTATGAATAATAATTATGGCTTCCATTAGCAAATTCGCGCGAGGGAAACACGTTTTATCGCTCTCACGTGAGAGCGCCGTTAGGTACACGCCCTTCAGAACGAGCGCCGTTTAAAATAAATAATGGGTGGGGGGGGGGGGGGAAGAAAGGAGCGAAATTGTGTCTTTAAAGATAACGGGGAATTCTGCAAAATTTACAACTTATGCCTTTAATAAAAGCGGCTTTGGCCAATTGAGACATTTTAAAAGAAAAGTAAATGCGACCAAATCCTTACTTAAAAGGATGAGTTCTAAGAAAACATGACACAACGTCATTACTTAAGCGTCCGTCATGTGAAGCGCCGTTCACGCCGAAACGTAAAGACCAAAGAAGAAAAATGCAGTTCTAAGGATAGCAAAAATTGTTTTCTACTTTAAATTCGTCATAATAAAAAGCCATAGTTAACTGGCACTTTTTTTTAAAGAAAATGCAACGCATCAAATTTCTTCCGTAACGAAAAGTGCAGTTAGGAATAGAGTCAAAGCGTTGTTATTAAAATATTCGTTTAAAGGAGCGCCATTCGGAAAATAAATACAGAAACAAAATGCAGATTTTTTGAGATGACAGTTGCTGCAGAATTTGTCTGAAAATAAACCAGATGGTCCAATTTAAAAAAAAGCTATAAAGAACGAGCAGCGTGTCAAATTCCTAACTTAATTGTATTAAGAAACCATTTAATAAAAAAACTAAATTAACTGAACAAATTGAAAAAAAGCATTTAAGCGCAAATTCCCATGGAATTGAGCTTAAGTCTCAGTTGGGACGGTAGACAAATTTTAAAAAAACCGGATTAGGGCAGTGTTTCTCAAACTGTGTGTCGCGACCCCAGTGGGGTCGTGAAGAAGTATTCCTGGGGTCGCGAATAGGTTCTCATTACCAGTAACTGAAAAGCTGTAGTTGAGGAATGATTCGTCGTAATTTTCTTTTTCGAGAAGTTGTTACCTCAGATGAATTTGAAGCGTCCGGCGCCGAATTACAAAACGATCCATTTTTATCAGCATCCAAACAATACAGCCGAGTTTACCTCCAGGCTGACAGTCTATTGATTATGATGCCATCTGTGTGCAGGAAGGGAAAGTATGTGTAATCTCTGGCGTGAAGCACAGGCATAATAATATTAAGACAAACCGAATATAACGAAGCAGACAGTGTTATTATTTTTTTTTTTTTTTTTGTAAATATTGCTTTCTCAATTTTAAAATTCAAATTGAGGAAGCAATTTTTTTTCATTCATTGAACTATCTTGAGACTCAACATTGAAACTTCAGTTCAAATCAAAGGATCTATACATATAATACGCTTAGGTTGGGCAAGCAAATTCATCATTATGCACTATAATGAAAGAGGGCGAGCGACCGACAATGCCAAACAAACGGGTGTGGCCTGTAACAATCAGTAACAATCGAAATATTGCTTTAATAACGCTACCTCTTAGAGCAGACTTGAAGAGTTCCAAAGTTGGTTCACTAACAATCACTGCATGCACGACCGTTGTTGGGGTTATTGCGCTTGCTATCGGAACGGAGAAACGGGTAATTGAGCGTCCTCCATTGAAAAAAGACAAATTAGCAGGGGGAAAAATGGAGGGAGAGCAGGGATGGGGATGTTCTGACCACTCAATAGGGGAATTCCGGTCGGGGACGGGGGAGGCGATCCGATACGAGAAAGGGGGTACGGAGGGGGGGGGGGGGGGGCATGGGGGAAAATCAGACAATACAACTGGGTAGACCGCAGGGGAGTTTGGAGGAGGAAACTGGGGGCAGTCGGCACCTTTTTCATTCCATACTGCCCACTACAGTATTTCGCTCAGGTATGCGGGAACTGGCTAAACCGGCGTATGTTAGTTAGTACGTCAGAATTATGGGCAACGATTTGTTACGACGTGCCACTGAAGCACTTGTTCCCTTTTCCCTTTGTTACCTGTGCGTAAAGGGGTTTCTTTCAATCTGTAAAATACTAACCTCTAATATGTGCTAAAATAAAGGGGTTGAAGGGGTTTTCCTATTTAGTTTGACTGATGACAGTGGAAAATGAGCCAAGATTGAAATTAACAAATGTTGTACCAAATTCGGAGCAGAAAAACGAGCAAATTTCTCAGCCAAAAAAAAAAAAAAATGAGTAAACTTTTTCGTAACCCATCTATAATTACAAAGCATTAAATTTGTATTCGGTATGGATGGATCACGCGACCTGTCTCCAGGGGTCAAATTTTGAAAAATGGGGTCGCGATTAGAAAAAATTTGAGAAACACTGGATTAGGGTTTACTCGAACGAAACAAACTTCAATTTGAACTCCAATTCCAGGGAACAATGATTGTGTTTACTCTCTGGTAATGTCAGGAACTAAACGTATTTTGTGTTCGAAATGTGTGTGTTTGTCAGTTCGTTTTTTAATTCTAATCCGTGTGAGTGTTTATGTGTTTATTTTATGGGTTTTTTATTTTGTTCAATTTTGTAGGTGTTTTGTTGTTTGTGGCGTTTGTTTTGTAAGTGTTTGTGAGTTTAAGTTTTAGTTCATGTACATGTATATGTTCAAATGAACAAAATGGATTGGTTACGGGATTGCTGTGATTTTAGCCTCTGAAGCACTGAATTGTGGAAGTCATCAAACTCGTCAAAACATATTTTTCCCTTCTACGTTACTGTATATATTAGGATTTTCGTCACTAGAAGATTTTAAACCCATAAAAGGTGTTCCTCAACGTAGTTGTATTTGAAATTTTAATTTTTTTAATCGCCGTTGTCTTCTTCGTGTTTGCACTTTTTTCCAATAGTGTGAACTGATCAATAAACTGTTAATAAAAACTTGCTCTAAATAAACGTCTCTTTTGATTAAACGTCCTATATTTATTCGAAAAAAAATATTACTACAATTTGTGCCACAGATGAATCATTTCCTTTGGCACTAATATACTTTTTTGGACTGGAAAATGGAAATGCATTTTTACGGACAGCAAGAAACGTATGAAAAATTTACAGCTTATATGTTGACGTTCTGATTGTTTACTCTTGGTACACGGAGGACCTTGCAAATATCAGCGACGAACGAAAATGAAATCGATGTCGCCATCTGGCGGCAATCGGGCAAAGCTCGAAAGAAGCGCCCTCTTCGTATTGGTAAATTTGTAATTTTTAATATTTTAACATTCCTCGCTTCCAGTCCATTAAACAATTTATTCGTGCCCTACAGCTCTTTATTTTTGTTTTACTACCGTTCAGAAATCGCTCTTCAGAACTGTTCGAGCTCTTCCATCTTCAGACATTATTTATTGACAACTCCACGTCGTCGGTCGGAGGTCACATTCTGTTGCAATTTCAAGTTCTATTGATTATTATTCATTTTTAACTCGTCGACCTGCTTTTGCAGTTCCAGTTTGCAACAAAATACTGAAGTCAGTGCTTGTCGAAATGTTCCGACTGTTCGTTAAAGAAGAAATACATTGATGACCACTTGGGTGTCATTTTTTCCTGTAAAGTGACAACCCTAAACACAAACAGAGCGATAGAACACCCACTGCGTAACTACGTATAGCAGATTTTAAGGTTGCTAAGGAAGTAGACGATTAGTTGAAGGCAAAGCTCAATCCTACTGTGTGCGCGGCGTATCTTGAGTCCTGCAAGTATTTTATGAGCGGCTACGTCTTCCTGGAGGAGGCGACTTTAATCGACGGCCGCCATTGTTTTTTTTTTAACCATCCTGGATATCAACAAGGCACTCCGCTGCCAAAAGCGTACAATCGATTATCTGTGTTCGTTCTGCAGTGAACTCAAGATAGGCCGCGGACACTTTAATTCACTTCTTACTGTCAAATTCAGAGTTATAATTCGGAGAATTAATATATTTACCGCTCATTTTCACATACAAGACTATGTCTACTTCTTGCAAATTTTCAATGGCTGGCTGGCTGCCATCTTCCTCAGGCATTACGACAAAAGGGGTCAGTGGACCAATTAAGAGGGTGCTGGATGACGGGTAGCTTCAGGATGTACGTGAGAAACAGTGAGAACATCGAAAAACAAACACAAGGAAAAATGAAGGATCTGAGAGTGAATGGAGAAAAAAAAAAGAGTAAAAAAGACGCAGAAACAGATGGGCGAAGAAATGATGGGAGGAGTGAAGAATACAAGAGAAGGCGCATACAAAATTCCATGCAGAGGATGTGATGCCGTCTACATCGGAGAGACAAGGATGGGGAGATTCAAACGAGAGTAGGGCAGCTTCAAGTGACGTCATATTGCCTACGAGATAGCATCTGGAGGGCATAACTACAAGGGGCACTGGATTAAAATGTAAGGGAAAACAACAGCATTTCTAGTCAAGACGGTGCTTTGAGAGCGGATTTCTTAGGCTTAAAAAAACGTTGCTTTCTCCAACAACACAAATCATGCGTTGGCTTAAGAAATCCAGTCTAATAGCATTGGCTTCAGTTAGACGACCTTTTTTTCCCCCTCCAGTGCCCCTTGCAGCTAACCCAGTTACCGGCTCCACCATAGAGTTATATACAATAATACTACGTTATGTCACTGCCCTATAGGACATCACATGACCAATGTGAGAAATAAAAAAAAAGACGACAACGGCATCGCAGCTCACTGCATGGAATCAAAAACATCGTATTGAGTGGGAAAAAGCTGAAACGTTGATGACATCGAACTCTAAAAAAGACCAACATCCGAGATGCTTGGAGTCGATTGCCATCAGATTACATGAAATGGGAGGTGTTTCCTTAATGAACATCCAAGGGCCATCATTTTTCCCGAGTGGAAAACATTGTTGGAAGAGACTTGAAGCAAGAGCTGGGCACGAAGTGGTCGCTTGACCGGTTGGTGAAAGCGCTGCCCGCAAAATACGGGAGGCCACGACGACGAGCGGCCGTTACGGATTCGGAAGCAGACGACGACGATGTAGTGAACACGAGAATCAAGAAAACTTTTGTCGTAATGCCTGAGGAAGACGGCAGCCTGCCATTGAAAATTTGCCGAAGTAGACATAGTCTTATATATGTAAATGAGCGGTAATTATATAAATTCTCCGAATTATAACTCCGAATTTGACGAAAACTTTCACAGTAACACAATGAACAGTTTATTCAATGAACTTCTTACTGTGTAGCTAGAGAACTATAAACATAGCATTACATATTAGGCATCAGCGAGAACTTATCCTTCTGACTGACCCTCGGAGGTTCCACGAATCTAATCTTTCAGTTCGATTCCCCAACACCGACTGGCGATCCATCATTCGGACACCGTTATATATATACTGGTTCGGAACAATAGATCTAGCCTAAGGCTTTAATGTCACGTGGCTGGCTAGCAGGTGTGATTCGGTTTCCACTGGTTTAACAATAGGACTAGGTCGTTACCAAGCTATTGGCGCTTGGCGAATTCCCGTGTGTGCACGGTAGTTAGCGGCGCACAATAGCTCAGTTATCGGCAAGGTGCACCACGGAGTGGTGGCTCCGTGAGTTGCGTATTTTCGTACATGTAAGCCGTTACTGAGTTTATCCAATTTAAACATGAATTTCTATGAGTATGAGTCTGGGTTTTTATTATGATGTAATTTTTATTTACTCATTCTACTGCGGACGGCAAGAAGAAAGTAGCGTTCTGTCTTCGTGTGTAAGTGACCCTAGGTCACCATTGAGAATGATTGAACAGCTTTAAGCTCGGTTGGAGCTAGATTCAAGAATTCTTCCCAGCATCCCATTGTACGAGTCCCGGTCGGTGCAATTTTTTCCCCCCTTTTTTCGGCATCTAATGTATACATAAAACCGCTAACTCGGGCAACTGCCCACTGTGCTTCATTACGTATATTTGCGCCAAACTCGAGAGGAGCGACTGAAGGAGGGTGTACTGTTTGTTAGCCAGTGTACGTAAAAAGACACTAAAAGAAATTACATAACCTGAGGAAATTATCATCCACTTTGTTTATTTAAAAAAAATCCGGCTTCATTGCGTATATTTCCACTAACCCAGGGAGAAGCAACTGAAGGCGGATGCGCTAATCGGAGTTTTCAGTGGCATACTGTGGACAAATTCCCCAGTCTTTACGACTGTAAATCATGTACTGTGCAGAGAAGCAATCTGGATAACCAGCTTCTGTGTTTTCAGAGATTGGGGGGGGGGGGTCTCGAGATGTGTCTTCCATGATTCAATCATCTCAAACCCCAAATATAACGAAATGACGCCATGGAAATTCCGAAATTTTGAAATTCTCAATTTTGAGTGTCAAATATCTGGAAACACGCCCCCCACAACGCATCATCCAACGGCAACGGCCACGGAACAGGAGCACTGGAGTGCAAACCTGTCAGCTTGTTAGGCAGGGAAGCTTTCAAATGTAAGCAGCCAGGAAGTTAACGAATGAACCAACCCGTTAAGCACAATTATAGCCGACGAATATTACAACATAGTGTAACTTTTGTTTACGATTTCAGTTGGGGGAGGGGAGGCCCACAGTTGTCGTTAGTCCCAGGCCCGTAACTTTGATATGGGGGCGCCTGTCTGGAAATCCACAATCTCGAATTGAAATAATAGTCAAATTAAAATAAGGGAAAAGAACAGCTGAATTAACGAAACCATAACCTAGCCTTAAAATCTAATTTTTCTTTTCTACAAAATTAGATTTAAAGCAAGGTTATGGTGTTGTTAATTATGGATTTCGAAATTCGGGATACGATATTGCGTCTTTCGAGATGGTGTTTTTCGAGGTTCAGGATATGGATACTTGCTTTAATGCCGTGACGCAGACGCCCATTGGCTGTAACACTCTTTGGCGACATCTCTGGTTATACTTTATGTTTAGCCACGAAGAAAATGAAGCCGCATTTCAAATGGCTGCTGGGGACCTCCGCAGAAAAGCCATCTGCTTCCTCTTTCTTCTCTCATATTTACTTGCGTTTCAAACCTTTTTCGTGGCCCCTCCCCGTTTTAAAAAACGGGTCGTTCAAGGGGAAAAAAACGATCAAAACCATAAAAATCAACCGAAACAAGACCTTTCTTGACATGCGGTTTAAAGAATGCACTGCGAAACCGGAATGACTGTATGAAGCAAAAGCTTCTGGTACGATCTGCCTACTCTGCCCTGGGGAAGGGTTGAAGGAGTCGGGGGTGGTAAACTCCCGTTTCGCCAAATCCCGTTTCGCCAAAAAGAAAGCAGATCAGCAGCTTTTGCGTCAGGGGGCCAATCCCGTGTCGTCAAATCCCGTTTCGTTAAAACGAATTTGACAAAATTTTACGTACACGAAGTTTGATATCTTATTTCTATGTAATGGGGCTTTAAAAGGCAAACATTTAACAGAGACGGAAAAACGTGTACTTTAAATATTGTTTAGAATGCTTGGTCGTCACTACGTCAGTGCCAAGGTTCTCTTTTAAGAATAGTTAGTTAGTTATGCACGTGTTGGTTACCGTTTCCCAAACGGGAGTTCCCGTATTGCAGAATCCCGTTTCGCAGAATCAAAATATTCTTCAAAAATTTAACATCGCAGAAGTGAAAAGGGCATGCCGAATTGGAAGTCATTTTTGTGATTAGTTGCGGTTTCTGATGTTATGCGTTTAGCCGCAGCGAGCGCGACAGCGCCAGAGAGGCACGTAATTTGAAACAAATTATTCTGCAAAATGGGGTTTTGTCTATAAATGTCTGACCATTATCATGTTGTCAATGGCCGTGTTTAAATGTTTTTAAATGTTCGTGTGGCTAAAATTTCGTGAAAACGGTATTTGGCGAAACGGGAATTGGCGAAACGGGATTGGGCCCTGAGGCAAAAAGCTGTTAATCTACTTTCTTTTTGGCGAAACGGGACGTAACCGTGTGGGTTACATTGCTTCCAGTCGCCCTACAGCTGAGTTGGAGGTGCCATCACCTGACATTCAGAATCACGATGCTCTTAAGCCGCATGGTATAGTTGAGTCAATCACTAGGATTCGAACCGGCACTCACTTGGTTTGGAGATGAAGACGCTGACCACTGGGGCACGCTTTGCTTGAAGTCTTCTCGTGCTGGTGCAAGGATACGGGACTACGTTCGGGCGGAAACGAAAATGTGAGTGAAGCGAACGAAAGTCAGTGTTTGCTAGCCAGTGTGAGTAACAACTTGAAGAAACTTAATTCGGTCGCACATGGAGCTATGCGTGAGCTATACCATGCCTAACCAGCGTTGCAAACCGTGTCTTCAACACCGCCCGGCTTCAGCTAGCAGCGTGTAATACCCCGTTCACGCTGCACTCTTAAGGACTCGTTTACGCCACGAGACCTTCTCGCTCGCCGAAAGCTATTTGCTGGGCAACCGTTATTTATTTACCATTAATTTCCCGTTTCTATTAAATGATTGCGGTAATAGACAACAAATTAAATGTATTATAAATAATACCATTTCACGCTATTTCCAAAATTTGCTATTCTCGCTGAAAAAAACAGCTTCTAGCAGTGATCAAACGACGGTAGAATAAATAGCTACTCGCAGCGAGAATTCAAAATCCAACATGGCGTCCATTTCGGAGTTATCGATTCGAAGACAAACCTTCGAATGCCGGTATTCAGGAATCTGTCCGTCGTCGTGTACTGCAGTAAAAATTGTTTTCTTGTTGTCATAAATCGACGCTGCCATGTTGCAAGTATCACACGTCGTGTCGCTAGGCACGAGGAAAAAATTTGCGTCCGCGTTGTTGCCATGGTTACTACGTATAGACAACTTGAAAGCCTCATTCTCCGACAAAGGCGAGAAGCAGCCAGCAGATTTAGTATTGACCAGGGCCCTAGGTGTAGCCCCCGCAGCCCCCGCAAGGCGGGGGGGGGGGGGGGGCGCTCAAAAGAGGGCCCCAAATTTCCGAACTTGCATTAAAAATATTTCAGTTTTTAATTATCGCATTTTCAAAACGTTTAAGCACACCGGCTGTTATCTCGAACCAAACAGAACCCACGCAAAACCCCGATCAAAGCCCCACATATATTCATTTAGTTGCCAGTAGTTATTTTTATTAGTACGCATTAAAACAAAATGCCAACCCCATTCTTTTCCCTCCAAAAGGAAGCGGCCAGCCAATCTGACTACAACGCCAGCTGATTCCTCTTACGAGTCATCACAAAACCTATGTCTTGATGAGACAGCAAAACTTTAAAAAATAACAATTTGTGTCCTTAGTTCTTACGAACATAACTAGCTACATAAAAAAGAAAATAACGAAATTATTGTTTATGTTGAACAATGATGAACAATTTTGAGCCAATCGTACCGGACGATTTCTACCTAACGGAGATTGCTCGTTTCTGTCGAAATGGTTCCCGTGAGTGGATGGTTGGCTAAATAAACCGTGCAGTTGTAGAGTGCCTATAGTAAGATGAAACTGAATTGTTTTTCCAATTCGCAATTAATTTGCAATTCAAATTTGTAATTCATGTCATCAAGTCATCCATAAATACTTGATCTCATGCAGTAGTAGTCCTTTGATTTAAATTGTGTCGGAGCAACTCAAATTTAAAGTAGTCAAGGCCGAGAAAAAATTTGCTTTACTCACTCCCTTTCCACCGGGAAAAAAATTAAAAATAACAAGCCAAATTTTAAAATTTTCTTTGTATAATTCATGAAAAAGGGTAATAAAATAGGCTATAGTAACAAATTGCTGGTACCGAGACTATACCGAAATTTTCTGAATTCACTTCGCATTAGCGTAGGGGCCCCACATTTTTTTCTTGCAGGGGGGCCCCAAAATTCTCAGTTACGGTTATGGTATTGACCAAGTAAAAGCTAGTAAGCGAGAAAATTGTCCTTGCGTAAACGCACCCTAACCGCGGTTAAGGCCTTAAACTCGGTTAAGCAGCGCTGTCTGAACAACGTCGGTCCCACTAACCGTGTTTAGAACTCGGCTAGAACTCGGTTGGGGAAACTCGGTTGACAGGCTAACCGCGGTTAAGACAGTGGCGTTTCATCATGTCGCACCGTATTTTACCAAAAGACGGCGCTTCCATTTACGCAAATCGAAAACGAAACCCATGTCCCTTCACAGAGTAAATTTAAAAAAAAAGCGCTGTCGGTGAAATTGCGCGGGACTTCACGAGGTTTTACGCGCCTGTGTACTTCGTTAAAATAAACCATTGTTCAGCGTTGTTGAACTTCTCTTTCGACAGTGACATTTGATTTGAAAGTACTGGGACTCAGTACAAAATAAAAGTCGCTAGCGCCGCTCGCATTTTATTGTTTTTGGTATCGCTCGAGCCCGTTTTTTATCCTGGCCGGCGCATTTTATGCCAATACCTCTGTTTTTAAAAGCAGCATAATGAGCAGTCAGATAACGCCGAGTTGCGGGCGCATTTCGAGAGCCGTGTTGTCCGTTTACGTTTGAAAAATTCTACCCAGGGTCCCTTGCGCTAATGCCGGTTTTAAAGCAGTGCTCAATGTGATCGCATCTGTGTGGGAAATCGGTTAGCCAAACACGGTGAAGCCAACCGTGGTTAAGTTAACCGCGGTTAAGCTGCAGTGTGAACGGGTTATTTAAGACGTATAGCAAGCACCCTTCCCATTCTTGAATTCTTCCAAATTAATGAAACGGACGCCCTTCCCTCCTCAGCCGGACTCTGTGGTTGTTACCGTCTATAAAACCTAGCGTACGAGATCCCCTTCTAACTCTAATCGATGTTTCTCGACGACTTCCAATCAATCAACGGCAAACCCCCAACTTAGCCCCCGTTCTCCAGTGGCTGGCTTTTGATCATCGAACCGCCGAACCGAACGAACAAACTCGCACGATTTTTAAGCCCTCACTGCAAACCGCAAACACCATTCTTCAATTCGTCCCACTTTTCTCCTGCCTTATAGTCTCCCCCCTTACAAGAGAGAAACTAAATCAGACACCAGTTCTGTTTTTTTTAATGCTTTTTTTTACAACGTGGAAAAATAATCGCCATTCTACGGCCGAACAAAGAGAGTTACGCACGGTCCGTCACCTGGACCCGATCCAAAAACACCCGAGGGCCAGAGAGCAACTCGTTTCTTGTCAGATTCCATCTTTTCTACAAACCTTTCCCTTACCCTTAAGCCCTCACAACGCTACCTCTACGACCGCTCTCAGCTGGGGATGACCCCCCCCCCCATTCCGCACAACTTCCCACCGACGTAAAGAACGCAACGTCACAAAAGTAAAGATGGATTTTTGTGGCCGTGTATCGCGGCTCGTTCAAATCGAATAAACTTCTTTTTTTTTTATGATTTAGTCGATTTTTGTGTGAATTTTGTTGTTTTCACGATGTAGCCTATACGATGTAGGGTCGTCAGGAGTTGTACGGCGACGAATGGGCTATACAGATGTATTACAATGTGTTACAAAAGACATCACAGTCTACAGGGACGGATTTAGCGTAGTGCGAATGGTACGGCCATCCCACCGTGCCTAAAAATGTACATTTTTTTTTTACGAAATTTGAATTTTTCATTATACGGTAAAATGCCTATTTACAGCGCTGGCCCACCCCCCTAAAAATAATTTACGGGCAAGAATCGTGAAATAACTTGGTTACAGTCAAGGGGGCGCTGTAACTAGGATATTTCACTATTTCTGATCTTAAAGGGCAATTACATCCATTTTGACATGCATGTTTGACTTTTAAATCACTTACACAATAACTAAACGCAAGAATTGCCCTAAGAATACGTTACTTACGTCCGATATAACAATTTAATTACTGCATCACCAAACCACGACACGGAGATCGCCATTGTTTTGCTGTAACGCTCAGAAATTAATGCCGACAGATGTCACTTTTCGATTTCGACTCGCAGCCGATTGAGATAGCTGTATTGACTGTGAGGAGCTCAAGCGTCTAACGGCCTTAGCTGGCCGGCAGTGTAGTGGCCAGCTAAGGCCGTCAGACGCTTGCGCGTTCCAGCAAAACAATGGCGACCTCCGCGTCGTGTTTTGGTGATGCAGTAATTAAATTGTTATATCGGACGTACGTAACGTATTCTTATCGCAATTCTTGTGTTTAGTTATTGTGTAAGTGGTCCAAAAGTCAAACATGCATGTCGAAATGGATGTAATTGCCCTTTAAAGTATTTTAGATCGTAATTTTTCTGCTAGAAATTGACTAAAAGCTTCATACATTCAATGAATGTTTGGCTGTGCGACTGTGCTTCATTGGAGCGTAGCTCCGCTATGAAGACACTCTAATGTAATATTAGACCGCGCGTCACGCGAAAACCACAAGCCAAACCAAACCAAACTTTGCACGGGGGTCCGGACAAGATTTAGCAAAAGAAAAATCCGGAATCGGATATGGGGTTGAGGAACCATCAGGGTGACAAAACGGACCAATAGCAAGAGCCAAAATCAAAACAACAACGTGACGCGAAGCCGTTTCTAATTGTTCGAGGCATCCGATTGTTAAAATATCGATTGTTTGTTATAGGCGGTAATAAACCAAAGTCACTTTTCGTCGCCCGATTTCGACGTTTGAATACACCATTTTCACGGTTTTTTCACCACCTTTCCAATGGCCCAAACCCCAATCATCTGTCTCTTATTGTTTAGAAATTACAAGGCAAATCCGATCCGATCCAATTGACAGCCAAACAGGAAAAAAAGCGGAGCCCGCTCCGTTATGTCGACAGTGGAACTGATGACGGCCCTAAGCAAGAATTTAAGTAAATACAATAATAACTCCAATGCCAAAAAAAAATCATGAGCCCACGGCTCATAGTGCATGGGTAACAGTGGTTGGGATAACTAAAGCGGCAGTTGAAGAACGGAGGTCACAATCGCTACGCGTTGAAGCCTTCATAACCAATGCTCCGATTACGCTCTTATTGTTAAATGCTTAATAGAAGAGTGACACAGGTTCACGGTAATACAAAACTAATAAGTAGGTCTAAACATTCAGGCATGCAATACGGCCACGGTCGATTTTTTTGGGAGGAAGGGGGAGGTGGGACAACAACCAACATCCCCCCATCATACCCCCAAGAAAAATTCTCATTCTGAAAAATGGACCTCAGTCGGTAATACTTACGATTTATAAAACAAAATGTAAATGAATAAAAATAAATTAATAATATTTGGGCACAGCTTGGGGTAAACAAAATTTGCCCTTAAATCCGTTGATCCCAGTCTAGGCCCCAAGGCAATGGGTCTACCCTCCGGCCCATCGCCATTACCCTACTGGATGCCAGATGAAAAGTATAACTGCACAGACTAACAAACCATCCCAGCCTGTGTGTAACTGTTGGCAGAGTTGAGGGGGAGAGGAAGAAGTGTCTCTCGTTTGGTAGCTTTCTTTGTTGTGGGAGTGGGGGGGGGGGGAGAGCAATGGGTTAGAATGAGCATCCTGTACGTTGCTTTCTTTATTCAAACATAATGCGTGTTAGCTTTTAAGTTAAGTAAAAAATAGCGCGATTCAAGACGAATTACATTAATAAGCAACCAATTTCTAATTTTCTTCTACAGCTAAATTACCTTAACAGACAAAAGACAACGCTCTCTATTTTTTTTTATTTTTCTATCGAAAGTGATCGTAGAATGAATTTGGAATTCTGCCATCATTTAACGTGTAGCGCCGGCTTCCAATCCGTCATCGTGCCAGGAAAATATCGGATTTCCTCCTTACTACAGCTACGCTCCTAGTACGCGCTACCCTGTTGCTCGTGAAGTGAACTCACTTGTTTGTCGAATTGATACTACACAACTGTTACACCGATCATACAATGGTTACCTGATTAGCAGAAGCTGCTATTTGTTCGACACAACTATCCAAATTATCAACATGCGTAGAATACTGGGACAGTTACTGGCGAAGCGCAAAGTTGCCATTTTCTTTTTTATCATTTCGCCCAAAAAAGAATGACAGACAGGACTCCGTTTTCCGTGCGATTTTGTCAAAACGTGAAACTAACTAGTCCAATTCCGGTTCAACTTCTTTTCCATACGGAAGCATAATTGGCAAAAGTTCTTGGTCAAGGACCTAGACCCATTCATATGCAAACGATTTAGTCCTAAACTGTTCAATACCAAAGCCTACAATTTGCTAGCACGTGTTCTCATCAAAAATCATGGTTTATCGACTGATATTCAGGCACTTCTGGCCTGACGCTAATAAGTGATACGTATTACCCGTTCGATTAACGACTCGAGTGGGACGTGACTTCACTAGACAACAGCCCACGACGCGAGCCCTTGTCTCACCCGACTGTAGCTCAAAAACTGCTTTTATACATAAATGCATAAGCAGGTAAAAAAGAGTTGGGGAGGCAAGTTCTTTTTAACGTTAGGGCACAAGACACATTTCAAATAAACGACCATTCCCTCCCCCCCCTTACAAAATTCTGGATCCGCCCCTGACAGTCTGCATTATACAGAACAGAAAAGAGAAAAGTGAATCACTCTCAACCCTGAATATAATGGTATAACTTTCGATAAAAGTGGTAATATCTGGCCAATTGCACTACAAATGGCATAAAATACTAATAGCTACGCATTGTCCTATGTGTTATACCGCAGGGCTCTATTCTGGGTCCAGTGTTATTCCTCACTTCTAACAAGGATCTAAAACTGGAAAACACTTTTGCCATGACTGAAATTTGCTGATGTAATGTATTTATAACGTTATTAAAATTCTATGGATTATACTGGCTTTATCTTCGTCATTATCAGCCCTACAGGGGAAGGAGTCTGTCTGCTCCTGGTTCAGTCTTGGCATCGGCTGAACCCTGTGCATTGGGGAAGAGAAGGCCCTGGAAATACGCTTGTGCTCATGTTAAATTATGAAACTTATACGCTCCTGGATATTTCTTAACAAAAATTGGCCCTCCCCGTCCTGATATAACCTTAGTAGTTGCAAAGAACGTTAATTCGATGAGGTTTGAGGTCAAAGTATGTGTTATCTGACAGCAAGTCGCGCAATTTGTATCCCTAACACCAGCTATACCTCACTTAAATCGGTATCAAGTTGTAAATGGAAAGCACTAGCTCGTGTCTTTCCCTTAAATCATGTCGCATAAATGCCTCCCCTCGCAACAAATCACGCATAAGATACACCCACAGTTCTAGTAGCACCGGTACCGCGACGTTAACCACCAAACCCGCCACTTCGGAAACTTGGTACCATAAATTAGTTCGTGACAACGCCTTATCTCTCACAGCTGTTTCATTGTAACAGCTAACCCACGGGTCTGGCGTTCCGGCTGGGTTCATTACAAAACCTCCAAATTAAGTGAATGGACGTGTTGAGCTACTTGGTTATGCAGATTTGGCGCCAAGCGAGATGGCGAATTTGCCAACCTTGAGGCGGTTCTGCGGCCGACCTTTACGCAGCTGCGTTCGGAGGCCCTCGCCGTTATTCATGTAAAGCCGCCTTTGCTTAAAGCTCTCAGGAGAGGGATTTAAGGCTGTAAATCCTAAAGGGGATCGCCAGATAAAGTGCTTGTTGCCATCAGTTGGGCCAAAACGGCATCCTTGGGGCTTTACTGTGACTGAATATGAATGTTTTCAAGAGTTTTCCGTATGCGAGAACGTGGTACGGAATATGCCAAAATCTAAAGCGGATGGCATCCGTGCGCAGCGCCGCCGTGCTTTTTAGTACAGAGTTTCGTGGTAAGTGATTGAACTGCGCTACAATGAAGCTCCAAAATCGAAAGTGATGCCTACTATTGCACAGAGGTGCCAAGAGTTCCACGGTTAAGAGATTGAAGTAAAATTCAACAGTTTTATCATCTGCCAGAAAAACAATCGAGAATAGAAACGAAGCTTGCCCGTGCACAGCGCCGCCACTCTCATCAGTAAAGAACTAAGCGGTGAGTGAATGAACTAATCGCATGTGGTTTTGAGAGTGTCCATGGTGTTACCGGGTATGTATAACAATTCGTAAAAACGAGGAATTCTGAACTTTTTCGTTGATCATACAAACACTGAATAAGAGGGAAAATGCCTGAGGATCACATTAACAAAATGCCATGAGTTGATTTTTCTAAAGTAACAATTCTTTACCGGATGTAGGTAGTAGCTTTCATCCTATCACAAGCCAAAGTCCCCTGACTAAACAAGCTGGGGCTTCCGGTATTCTGTAGGTACACTTCTGCCACTGTCACATGTTAAATGCGTGAGTTACGTCGGAAAAGTCTGTTTGCTATAAGAACGCAACGATGTTTTAATTTGCCTTTCTTTTTTTAAGTTCACTTGACTACTATGAAAATAGGCGACGGACAGGCAAAGTTGTTGCTATAATAATAATCTGTATATATGTATATTTCGCTTAGGAGCAGACTTAATGATGATGGTGAGGGATCTATTGCCCAAGGTAAGGCAATTGCCCGCTGCCCCTATTTAATTATTACGAAAAACTCTACAGCATAGCGAGCAAGATGTGACGCTTTATGTAAAAAAAACACACCTTAAAAAGCAGTACTCAATGAGGGAAAAAAATGAAAGTTGTCATCACACAACTACAATCGGTCCGTAAACACAAAAGGCCCCCCTCGATATAACACGCAATACTTTTCCTTTCTTAACTTCAACTGTAGATGTTGGACTTCAATAATACTGGCACGACGTAGTATTATTGTGTATAACTCTATGCAGGAGCCTTAATGGGTTAACTGCAAGGGGCACTGCGGACAGAAACAGAAGGGCATCATACTGAAGCCGATGTTGTGAAGCCGATGCTTAGACGTAAAACGCCCGTTTTTTCTTGTTGGCGAAAGCAACGTTATTTTCAGCCTAAGAAATCCGCTCTTCCGTTGTTTTTCCCTCCATTTTTATGTAGTGCACCTTGTAGTTATGCCCTCCAAAACCCACACAGGTGCCAATATGGCGGCAAATGTCACTGCTCTATAGGGCAGTGACATGACGTAGTATTATTGTATATAACTCTATGGTAGAGCCAGTAACTGGGGTAGCTGCAAGGGGCACTGGAGGGGAAAAAAGAAGGTCGTCTTACTGAAGCCAATGGTATTAGACTGGATTTTTTAAGCCCATAACGCGCGATTTTTGTTGTTGGAGAAAACAACGTTATTTTAAGCCAAAGAAATCCGCTCTTAAAGCACTGTCTTGACTAGAAGTGCTGTTTTTTCCCTTACATTTTTAATCTAGTGCACCTTGTAGCTATTCCCCTCCAAATTGTATCTCGTAGCCGCCAAAATGACGTCACTCGACGCTGCTCTATACAGACCAACATTACCTAAAAGCGACATTCAGTGGCCAAGCCAACGTTCTGTTACTTTTTTTTTATTCCTGATCCAATCAAATCTCCCAACTGAACTCAAGTCTGATAATAGCAGCCTTAGCAACCGCAACGCGTGCACCGGCCTTTGGGGTATTTGTATTCTGTGGCGGTATAGTACTCTTACTCGGTATCGTGCGCAGATAAGACCTCCAGGAAGGCAGGGAAAACTCTTAAAAGGGCACGCTGAGGGTTTTTGTTTTCCTAAGGACTTTTTCTGTATTTATCAGTGCAGAAAAGCAAAATGGGGCGCATTTTTTTTTTTTTATCAAAAAGGGCAAAAATACCAGTTTTTCCAAAAAGGAAAGGTATGCTTTTTCTTGTTCTACCTTAGTTTACCGTTAATCCTCTGTTTGCAGCCGGTCTATAATTATTGTAGCCGGGTGTTTTCCGAATCATGAATTAGTAGTAGCCTGTCTGTAGTTGTAGGAAGGTCAGAATGACTTGATTTTGATAGGAAAAAAATTCTATCCAAAACATTGTTCGTCCGAGGGGTATCGACTTCATAAATCCGGTGTTACTTAGTATGGAATCCGGAATTAATTAATGCAAATCCGGATTAAATCCATGAAATCCGGATATAAATTTTAAAAACATTAGAAAATCCGGACTAATCTGACTCAAATCCAAATAATCCAAACTAAATTCAATAAATCAGACTTAAAATCCATAACAAATGCGACCTACAGTTTGGTACGAAATGGAGCAAAAATGAAAGCAATTGTTTTTAAGTTCAGTTTAAATCCACGAAATCCGGATTAAATCCACATACATCTAACATTCCTGAAAAATCCGACTTAAATAAATAAAAAAAAAAAACGAGCTTACGTCTAAGAAATCCGACTCCAATCCACACAAATCGAGAACAAATTAGGTAAAATACGAGAGCAGAAATGAAAGGAACGGCACTTTTAAATCCAGTTGAAATCCAAGAATTCAGGATTAAATCCACATGTATCAGACAAATCCGAAATCCGGTGTACGCTCTTTCTCAATTCGGTACCCCGTCGTGTCCGTCGCATAAACAGATACTGCAACAAATTAAAGTGTAATGGCAAAAGTATTCGTGTGGTATTATTTACTGTTTTTAATATCAGACACATGTTTCTAAATGTACTTGAGACCGTAAATTTCCTTTCTATATTGTATAGTAGCCGGGTCAAAATACCTTGATGTTTAACCAGTAGACCGACCTACAAATCGAGGATGTGCGGTATGTAAAAAAAAAAACCCATAAAATATAACGAAAAAAATAGAATATAGTGTAACAATATAAAACCAAGATGGCCGAACAGCAATGACTTGCCATACAATGTAACCGGATTTTATTCACGTTTTCACCTGTTTTTTTTTTTAGTAAGTAGGTCTGGATTGGGTCGAATAACTCAGTGTATATTTTCATAACGCATTGTTTTATTGTTCCTATGTTGTGTAGGTGACCAAGACTGTAAATTTAAGCCGAAAATTATATCTTTGTGTGCCATTTGGATGTTTTTGTGGATCTCCACCTGTCAGGAAGTGATTATACTTGCCTTAAAACCTTCACAACCACAAATTAATTGATGTTGAAGAGTGTAACACTATTTCCTTGCACTGTATCAATTTTCAATGTTGTATTAAATTTGGCAGAGGTAGGGTGGCGAGAAATGAACCATCACTCACTTTTTTTTCTCAGTCGAATCTAAACGTTGGAAAAAAAAACTTTGTTTTTCTGGTCATTTTTTTTTTTTTTGGCACTCTAGGCATTTCGAAAGTAAACACACCCATTCTTTTTCTTCGCCATTGCCGTTCGTTTTTATGTTATGGTGTCCATTTTTCACGGATTACGGCGCTGAGCAGTGAGCAAATGAACTTTTTTTTTTGGGGGGGGGGGGGTCTGTTGGGTGGTTCATAGTGGAGGTTATAGTAAAACAGGTAACAAAACAGAACGTAAAAAATTTCGTGATACGTCGTGGGTAAAGTTACAAATTTACGGCGAAGGAGGCGCAACGGCGTAGATGGGGAGGGGGAGGGTTGGGGGGTAGGGACGCACTCCATCTTAACCCGTTGATTGCAAGGGCTCACGTCCAAGCTTTAAAGTGAAAGCACCAAGTCCAAACACGTAACGCTAACATTGTGAGATTTGCCCGGGTACCCAAATACAGCGAGCAACGAACGTGCAGCTGAGTGGTTAGTGGCTCGGTCTCCCACTCAAGTGGATGCGAGGTCTAATCTGGAATGGTCACACGGGACTTTGAAGCTAACTCAAAAAAAAAACTAAAGCTAATAGACTAGGATGTAAGACTACCGTAAACAAATCCTTAAAATCAGTGAAACGAGAAAAATTCGCGTAGAGCATTTCGTACATGGCATTACTCGTTTTGTAGCCTTACATAGGCCCATCAAAGGCAATCGTAATAATATATTAAAGCCAAAAAGTGTGAAAACAACAAACAATCGTGACGTTTCGGAGACAAACCTTTTCCATTATCAAGTGAGAGAAAGCAACTTTGCTCGTGGTTTCTTAAAAAGAAATGCCCAACATGAAAATGATTTCATGTTGATTTCAGGCAGACTTTCAGAGGGAAGCGGACGAACCGTGGCTCTGTGGCTCTGTGGGAATCTGTGTCCGCTTTCCTGGCAAGTCCAACAGCGTCCATCAAAATGTTTTCTTTCCTTTTTTGGCTGTTGTTCTTTTTCTTTAGTGGCCCCCATTGTCTTGCTTTTTCCACGTTTTCTGCTTTTGGGGCAGCATTCGTGTTCTTAGTTCCACTGGTACCCGTTACCGTTTGATACCGGCCGGATCGATACCCCCTCTGGTCGAGTGCAGCCATACTTACCGGTTTTTACATTTTGAAACACCGGGTTCGGCAACGCGCTTGTTTTTCGTAGGTTGGCTTCTCTGCGTTGCCTGTGAGTAACTCCGCCAAGCCAGCCTAGCTTCAACAGACAGGAGTAAGTCGGGCGGTGGTACGCACGTACGCGGGGCCAACAAGAACTGACTAACCTTCGCACCTTCTCTCACCAATCCCCTCAGGGAGTCGGACCTTCGACCCTGTAGGTGCTGTCTATAATCTGGGTGCATATTAGAGATTATGCGCCGAATTTTGGCGGAATCTGGTGATAGTCAGGTGGCATGTGTAAGTATATTGTGGTCCCGTGGGAATTTCGTGGTAGAAA
>JAHWFP010272077.1:0-14547 GCA_023313725.1 Lithobius niger
CACGTTTACTATGCTAAAGGTATGCAAAGATTAATATGGACTGTCTAAGTGTCACGTTTACAATGGTTAAGTTATTCAAAGATTAAATAGACTGACTAAGAGTCACGTTTACAATACTTAAATGTATTCAAAGATTAATATACAGTGACCAAGAGTCATGTCTACACTGCATGAAGTTATTCACGGATTAAGCCAGATTGACGAAGAATGACGTTTACAATGCTTAGTAATTCGAATGTTCATGCAGATTCACCCAAAGTCACAAAGCTTCGCAACCGTTTGCAACATTCACAGGTTCGTAAAAGTCCGGACATCTTGCAGCATCTAAAGTAAACGTCTGGAACCACAATTCATAAAAATTTGGTCTTGCTTTAGCTAATTTTGGTCCGTCTCTATGTATCCCGACGAGACTTGTCGACTAAACCTTACAAGTGTTCCACCAGTTTCATCAATAATGAACTATTTCTAATAGCGCCTGGTCGACACGTGAAGAAATCATACCATTAGCTGCAAATGAAAATCGAATGCAATAATTTAATGACAAATTAAGTAAGCAGGGGGAAAACAGTATTTGAGTTGGATCTTCCTATCAACCAGCAGAAGGTGGAAATTAATATGAATAACAAATAATATTATCATTATCAGCCTTAAATATTATTATACAATATTAGCTGTAAATATTAGTAACAAACGAAGAAACACAGAGAAGCCAACATTGTGAACAGTTTAAGTGACAGCAATAATAATTGAGTTGCAATGTTGGAAAGATTTTTATAGTATCGAATGCCATCGTCGTATAGTGCAATGGAGGTCCAATCCAGACCCTTGGGTTCAACTCTCGGATTCATAATGATATGTTAATTTTTTCATCAAAATTTCTGCTCACTGGCCATCATTAGCTATTCATAGTGTTGGCTCCATTTGTTACTTTCATTAAAAAAACAAAAAAACAACCCAACAAAACAAACTTGCGTTGTGTGTCGAAAAATCAGGGGGTCTTCTCCCGAGTTTTTGCATATTGCTTTCCCATTGGCTGCTGATTTTGCTGCCTCTGCTGACGTCACAGTACAGCTCAACAGCTTACGCGCACACGCACAATTCAAACCGGAACTCCAGTGTGCGTGCCTCCATGACGTCACGTAATGAGCTTGGGAGTGACCAACCTTACTGTATACTATCGTTCCACCAATCTTGGAGAAAATGCCAAAGGTTGGAGGATGCCTACACGTTGTTAACTCAGGTTTTAACCAAACTACAATACGTATAACTAATAAATTGTAAAAACTAAAAAAAAATTAGTTACTAGAGTATTTAAATCTCGAGAAATTGACTTTAAGTGATCCGCCAGTTCGTAATAAATTAAAAAAGGGGAGGGTGATGATAACTGTAAGATAATTTCGATTTCGATTGGCGAACGAAAACTTGAAAAAAGCGAGAATAATGGTTTTTGGAAGTGCTTTACGTTGGGCATTTCTTGTTCGTCTTCATGTTAAGATTGTAACTCTTTTGGAGAAGTTTTACATATGCGTTTTTACGCTTTATTGTTCTTTTGCAATAATTTCTAATAGAACCTTTCAAAAATGGTATCATTATCGTGTAACCCCATTTCACACTCTCATATGAAAAAGAGCAAGCCAGCCAACTTTGTGAATCGCTGTTAACAAAAGTGCAAGAGATTGAACGCGAAATCCAATAAATATCGATTGATATTTCATCAGCGGATCGGTTCTGACAAACCACACGCTGAGGCGCGGGCGGGGGGGGGGGGGGGTGATTGGGATGGAAGATGAGCAAAGCTGAAAATCTCCCTCGTTTCATTTTGGTAAAAGGTAATTTCCAAACTTCTTATATCCAACAACCTGCACGTTGGCGTCGCTTAACAGCGCAGCAAGAAAGGAAACAAAAAGAAACCTCAGTCCTGTTACGTATATGCAGGACAAAATTTCAATAGTTGCTGTTGCTGCTGGTTTGCAACAAGGGTGGTCGTGGGGTTGATTGATGGTGGAGATTAGCCAATAAGCTGAAACTAGGCATATTCCAGTTCTGAGAATACATATTCAGCCGAGCGAAATTACAGAATTTTTTTACATTCTGAATTATATCTTACATAACCGTTCCTGAATATGAGGGGAGGAGGTGGATAACTGAGGTTTAAAGGTACGTCGACAGCTAGGTCGTTAGCGCCAACCTCTGTCACAGTGGTCCGGGTAGGCCATGCGTCACACATTACAGAGATGTTGAACAAACCCCAAATCTAGTTGGCAGAGCGAGCGAGCGAAGCGTAGCCTATAACGAACACCGAATTGCAAAATGTTGGTCCGTTGGTTGCACATTTTTAGTCTGGGTGGAGCCCAAACGAATGATCGGACTGGAATGAAATTTGGTACAACGTTTCATACCCTAATTAGTATTGCTAAGCCAAAATTTACCGTAAAATCTAACAATTATTACTGTAGAAATTTTAAAATTTTCGTCTGCATGCTACTGGTGACTATAAAAACACGTCTGCGAAACCCAGAAGTGTGATGTTTTACTTGTTTATGTTGAGTTCAGTGTGATTCTTCGTTTATTTACTAATATTTACAGCAAGTTTAGTTTCACTAACAAATTAGTTTAAAATAGGCCTAGGTTGAATTTCATGATATCAAAAACGTAATTCAGAATATTAGGCAAAAAAAAAAAGCAAAGCAAAGCAAAGCAAAAACTAATGCCAGAAAAAATTATCAAAGAGAAGAGTATAGACGTATCTAAACAGATAGTTGCAGACGAACATGTTGTAAAGTTACTTTACAACACTTATATCGGCGCATAACTGTACAAATGTGAAAAGTTAAAGTAAGCCCCCCCCCCCCAACCTTCCCCCTCGAAAAAATTATCAACAAAACCACATTTAACATTGCAACGCATTTTGTGGCCGCCGTGGAATTACTGTCTGTTGTTGTGCTGAGCTGAAGCTGCTAGTAGAGCTGTGCGTCGGTTAACATCTCTTTTACGGCGGCGAAGATCATTTTTTTTTCCCGGCGGTGTGAATCGGCTTGTTGACTGATTATAACAAACATTCGAAATTTTGGAAGGACACATTGTACTAGAATTGTAAAAAACAAGTGTGGCGCTTGATATTTCGGCCGGCGGCGGTGGCACACCTCTGTTAGAACCATTCGTCAACGCAACGAGCAGTCGTCTGTGAAACCTCATAGAAGTCTGTAGTATGCTGGGGCCGACATTCATCGCACTCGAGGTCCCAAACAACAAGCAACCCAAGTGAGCCTAGTGAGCTGCACTATTCAGTATTCATGTGTGGAAATACCGTATCATGTGTTTAACGTGGATACTTTACTAGTTTCGATTTGTACGATTTTTCTTCATTATTTCCAATGTAATGGAATATTCGCTGAAGGAATTTTTAAAGAGTTGATCACACTGGCGTATTGAGAAGCATTCAGAAACTGCAAAGTCTGTCTGGGTTGGTCGTAGCTGTCCCCGAATTACCAATGGGACCTCAACGGAGGGGGGGGGGGGATGACGGAATCGAGCACGTAGTCCTATATAGGATAAGTCAGTTGTTTAATTATTTAATAACGACCTGAAGATGAAATAGCAAAAAATAAAACCCACAGAAAGTGCACAAGCCCCATCGTAGAATCCAGAGGATCACGAAGAAAAGGATGGGGGGACGGTAGCAATTACCCCTCCCCCTAAATATTTTCGATAGTTTTATATGTTTATTACGATTGCAAAAAATAAAGCAGGCAAATGTACGCAAGGGGTTTTCTTGAGGAACTCGATTCACATCTGTAGGGTGCAGCACGCGAGAGCTATCTGGTGGACGTCCTCGAGTGGACAGAAAAAAAAATACTGTATTGCAGATTGTAACGGCTGGCAAGATGCAACACGAAGCCAACACTTCGCGGTGCTTCTTGCCGTTACGTGAGCTGCTACGCGCAATCCAATTACCGCCTAAGATGGGAATTGGCCGAGCGCAAACAGCTATGCAGCGAGCGGTCTGAACTATTCAACCAGTTAGAACCGCCTCGCTGCACACGTCACGTTGCTATGGCGTAAATCCCTGGCGGGACGGGAGCCTATTGTTCTCAAGAGGTTAATAGCCGTGAAGGTAGGCGATAGTCTGTTAGTGTTGGGGATACCATCACAGAGGTTGGGCCTCGGAGACTCCTAGGGCTGGCGCAGGCTGCAACATGGAACCAATGCCTAATATGTGATACTTTGTGCATAGTCCCCAAGCTGTGCAGTAAGGAGTGAATTGAAATTGAGTTTTGAACTTGAAATCTCTCGTCCACTTCCTCAGTAGTTACAAGATATGCTCTGAACACTGCTCTGGAGGTTGTTCCTTTCCCTCACACCCTAATTAAGTGGCTCCAATAGTTTGTCCCGTCCACACTTAGAAAAAAGTCAGGATCTAGTCCCGACTCGAACTTGACCCGTTCACACTGGGTCCAGTCCGCATCCGGTTCGGTGTTTCACGTCCTGGTCGAAAGTGGGGACTTCATATACCGATCCCGACCCCCCGTGTTTCAGTGTGAACACGGTCGGTATGCGGATCTCGCGCTTTAGGGAAACGTATTGACAGCATGAGCGCTGATAAATAATGGAGAGATTAAAGTGAAAGCAAGAGGAAGGGAAAGGAGAAAAGACAACGCCAGCGTCGAAAATGTTGTAACGAGCGAACAAGTAATTAAAGCCCAGGCCCTGGCCGTGATGTTGGATTTCAATGTGGACGGGATATGGACAGGGTTTTTTTTTTTTTTTTTTTTTGCATGGTTTGAAAGTCGGGACCCAGAACCCAACACGCTATTTGGGGTTAAGTGAGTATGGACGCGGCTTTAGCTGCGTTGCCATTGCCAGATGTCACCAAACTAATTTAAACTTAAATATTAAACTCTAAAAATTAAACTCTAAATCGTTGCCTGTGGGCATTAGATTAAAGAAAATAACTGAATTATTAACGAGTAAAAAAAAATATAGTTACCAGTAAATGAATTCACAAGTTAAAATAATTAAAAACTACATAATCATGTAACTGGATCCTGTTATGTTGTACGTTACCAAAAACAATTTAAACATAATCAGCAATCCACAATATCCTTCAAGAGAGGCCTAAATTTGATCAAAATTATCATAAGACTTTAACATCCAGATACCTGTCAGAGACCAGGAAGGAAATTTAGTTGGGGCCGGGGAGGGAGGTATTTTATTGACCCCAGGGGCGTACGGCTCGGGGGGGGGGGGGGGGAAAAAAGCAGAAAAAAAAGGAAACCTTTAGTGACCAACTTTTTCCCCAAAAAATAAAATTTTAAATCGCTGCCTGTGGGGATCAAAAAAAAAAAAAAGTTTTACCAAAAAACCCCCCCCCCCCCCAGAACAAGGCTGTCGCAAAATCGAGGGCTCGTAGATACAGGGTGATCCACAAAAAACTGACGACCTAACATTTTCTACGTCCAACTTTTCTAGTTAGCACCTCTCATAACCAGGAGAGGACAGAAATCAAGTCTAATGAAACAGGAAGATTTCTATCTTCTCCTGTTTTTGAGGGGTGCTAACTAGGAAAGTTGGACTTAGAAAATATTGGGTCGTCAGTTTTTTGTGGACCACCCTGTAAAAAATACTGTACGTCGTCTTCTGTCTTGCAAGACACAATATATAAAAGTTGCGTTATCGTTTGATATACCTACACTGTCTTTCACATTCGTTAGTGGCAGAGAAAAAATAGCCGCTCTTGCTGGGTGTAAGAAGAACTTAATCAAGGTAGGCTACCGTAGTATTTATTTATACCTTTAGTTTTTTTAATTAAATGAAATCTTAAGCTAGCTAGTAAAGAGTACAGTTTTAGATAAACAAAATACCCAACGTTTAAAACTAAGTTGTGCTTGCCAGGTTTTAAAACATTTAACTAGAAACCGTAGGTGTTTGTGTCTATTTAATTTAATACGAGACAAGCGCTTAACATATTATCCCAAACAAAAGGGTAGACGGAATTTTAAATTGGTGGGATTATAACACTGAAACCCTAGCCCCAAATAGTTTCTGACATGCAGTAGCTTCATAATACTTTTTTTTTTAATTTAATTTTTGTTGAACCATAAGCCAACTCATAGTAGACCAATACTCGTGAAAATAAACTGGTTTAATTTTGGTCCAGTTTGCGTGCACTATACTCAGCTACTCGTTGGTCTTGCAATGGCAATAAAACGTGCATATAGCAAACCAATTGTTCAAGAAAAGGCATCGGCTACGCCGTATTAGAAGTGGACTTAGTTCCCTTTTTCACCGATTCCGACTTTTAGGGCTTTATTTTTTTCTTCTTCTTTGGGATGTAGCCTTCCTGCTTTATCCACGACAGCGTTAACATTGCGACCGGGGAGGAGGAGAAAAAATTGTATTGGGCCCAAAAGTCAATATTTTTGCACTAAATTGTCGGCAAAATGACTCATCACACCCCCTCCCCCCTCCTGAAAATTTCCTTCGCTACAACCTTGATTGACCCTTTTATTTTCAGTTAATTATTGAAAAATTAACAACAATATTTCACGCAACTTCCAAATATTTCACCAGTTTTTTTTTTTAATTTTTATATCTATAGCACAATTGTATAAATCATTATAAATAAACTAATGCTTTTTCTTTGCTTTTTTTTTCCGGTTGTTTTTCTTTTGCTTTGCAGAGTAGGCTGAAAAATTCGCCAAGTGCTCAATAGCAGTTGACAAAGGCTCCCTTCGAACTTTGGATTTTTCCATTTGCTGACTAAATTTGAAGACAAAGTTAAATCTATTACCACTGTACCGCATTCAAAAATGGTTAAGTGGCGTTGGCATTTTTAATTTTTCCCACAGCTGTCTTTTTCCACATATTTCACCAGTTTTTACACTATAGTTAATTTTTCCCGTGTTATCACATTTTCCACAATGGCAACAAGCCTGACGTTTACACAGCATCGGTAACTAAATTACGGTTCGAACCTGTTAGGCCAGGCATTTATTCACACAGGTACGTTTTTGCAGGGGTTCCAACGTTTGGCCTGTCGGTAAATCAGTCGGGAAAAATTAATAAAAAAATTTGTCTTTACAAGTCGGAAAAACCATTAACACTAACGGTTCATGCCGCCTTGCTAAATGAAAATTACGTTTGCCAATTAATAAATTTCAGTGTAATCATATTGGGGGGGGGGGGGCCCTTGAGGCTTAATGGCGCGTCGACAACTTGGTCATATTGGGTTTTCAGTTCTACTAAGATCTGTACATCACCAATTTGTACAAGATGGATTACTGGACGTACAACACTGAAGCTGCGCTTCTTTCTTGCTGAATCTTCGACAACTAACGCCCCCACCTCAACGACGATAATAAGGAAGGCAAATAAGGAATACACAGTTTATACGTAGTAGGCGACATGTCCATGATTCTGCAAATTTTAGCAAACTTCAACAAGTCTTCAAGTAAGGCCGCTAAAAAGTGGTGCTGAAAAAAATTGACGCGAGCGGGCGTTGATTTTATTTTACGTTTTATTCGTGAATTTTCAGATGCGGGCGATGGGTTTTTTTTCTTTTACCGAACAAAACGAAATCAGTAGCTTATATTTTGTTGTGGAGTACAATATCTATGTTTTAATGCCATGATTAGCATGCAACAGCTGCATATTTGATAAAAGTCATTCTGTAGATGTAAATTTTTAGTTGTGACGTCATCTGAACGACCCGTAGATTCGTTTCGAGGCGATCATGTGAATGGAGCAGAGAACTGGTGTGGTCATCGGCTCCAGGAAATGTTTGGCGAAAGTGCTGGTGCGTGATCGGAATTTTTTTTTTTTTTACACATTGTCATAACAAACGTTTCATGCGTTAAGAAACTAAACCCATGCGTGCGCTCCCGAGAACCACTTAATTAATTTTTAGCGGCCTAAAAACAAGTCGACAAATTTAATAAGTCGGCAAATCTATACATCTCTCCGAATTGTAGCCTTCTCCACGTCCCTGTATTTACACGTTTTCTACCATAAAGTTTTTTTTATAGATTTGAAAAATGTACCTTTAAAAAAAAATTTAACAGTTTTTCAAACTCCGCGACTCCGTTCTGCGAGCGCCACATAACAGTCACGGAATGATGGCAGCAACAGCACCGACAGAGAAAAATGGCGACGCGCCTTCCTTATAAAAATGCCAGTAAACAGGCGTATTTTTCCTCTTCCGTGCCATTATGGGGTTAAGAGCTCGATCTGACTATCAAAAATCGCAAATAGAAGCGGGCATCAAGAGCCATGAATTGGCCCACTACAACAAATCCTTTTCAAAACCCGGTCGTAAAGACGACGCCATATTAGCCTCGCTTTGATTTGCTGATGCGCCATCTTGGGAGGGAAAGAGTAAACTAAGCTAAGCGACATGAAGAAAGAGGAAACCGAGCGAAGATGTTGTCTGAGGAAAAATAGAACCATTTCTGGGACTGTAGCCAATTTTGACAGGCATCAGCATCATTTCCAGGCGAATAAGGTCGCCCATTTTCTTGCAAATAAACGCCCAACTACTAGAAACGTTCTCCAGTTGTACTGATGGATCCTAAAACACATGAAACACGAACACCGGTTAACTCTGAAACTAGTAAATGTGCACGTGTAGAAAAAGGATCCTTCCCCCCCCCCATCACATCCGGGAGGTGGGGAGAGGGGGAGAGGGACATCCGTGTACTGCTCTTCGCGTTATGCGTTTGATCGGGGTATAAGGGTGCGTTTAGCAACGACTCGCCTTGCGTTCTCGCGGCTAGAATTTAATCGCGATGGCAAGTGTGTCGTTGCCATGGTAACGACGTTTCCTGGAATAGCGAAATATGACATCATTTGAGAAAATGTTTGCAGTCTGATAATCCGTGACAATAAGATACAGAATTCCTCCTAGCGAAACGATTTTCCCAGTCGCCAGTGGTCATTAGCGCCAACCACAGTCACAGTGCAGTGATCCGGGTTGCCATTGCGCCGCACATTACAAAGATGTTAACAAGCCCCAAATCTAGATCTTATCATCCATCTGTACCTCCTGCAAAAAAAAAAAAAAAAAGGACCCGGACAGCAGGACAGACTAGACGAAAGAAGTTTTTTGTTGAGGGCAGACAATAGGCGGGAGCTGGTAATATTACCATTCAGTTACTATCTTTTTAACCAGTAGTAATGTCACGAGCACGCAATTATTTTTATATCGATAAATGCTCTCAACCCCAAGTTGCATTCCGAGGCTTTAAAAATACCAAGCGCTCGTACGAGGTGTTTTTATCAGCTTGGGAATGTAACGAGGGGTTGAAAACATTTAGCGATACTTAAGCTACGGTCGAGTGACATTTGAAACGAGAATATACCATCTCCTAAGTAGTTTTGTTTCCCCAACAATCCATCACAAACTAGGCGAAAACAGCCTGACTCACCGTGAAAGCTGACGATCCTTCTTGGCAGAACTTTACCTGTCACGGCGCGTCAACCAAAGTAAATAAGATGTTTTATTTTTAATGAAAATATTGTGTTTTTTTTTTAAATTTAAATTAGAACTTGATCCGTTACATTACTAAGTTTTACGACAATCTATATACTTATTTCCCTTATCTTCTATATACTTATTTCCCTTAAAGAAGGGGAATAAGACGCTAACATGGTATAGTATTTCGCTGGTGCATGCGCAAATGATCTGCGTGGGAATCAAGACGGTGGTATAGGCAATCAGCCACAAAATACCGGTGGTGCCAGGGGGGGGGGGGGGGGGCCCCAAAAAGGGGAAGTGCGGGGAGGGAACAGGAGCGCGTTTTAAGACATGCTGTCCAGTATAGTATTTCGCTCGCGCATGCGCAGATGATCTGCGCGGGTACAGCTAGTTATTATTAATTTATTTCCGGTTGTTAACGGTTAATTTAAGTACCGCATAATATTTTACGCACTGCCGCACTCCCAGCCGAAACCATGGCGCCAGAAGGAGAGAAGGACAATTTTTCTAGGTAACTCCCATCGGAAATTCTTAGGATCTTTTACATGCCACAGTCGACATGAGCACGAGGCATCACAGGGTCCTTCTCTTCCCAAAAATACCAGGGGGTGGCTGAGGTCAGGATCGAACCCCGGACTTCTTGTACATGAAATGGTCGTGCTAACCATTAGGCTACTTTGTCCCAACTTACGCACTGCGGTGGCTTCTGCCTCCACGCTTCTAATACTAGCGGCGATTAGACCTAACACGTTTGGGCGAAAAGCTCGATCGTTACACCACCACGGTAACCAGAGAATAATCGCACATAACTCGGAACCAAATAATGCGTCACTTGACTACCAGGTACGTCGTGTATGTTTAGGAATTGATTTAGGCATACAAAATGTAGTTCTGTCATACTTTCGTTAAATGGTGGAGGCCAAAAAACCAGACGATTCGCAAAAACAACATGTCGTAAAAACAACATGAAAGGACAAACCTGATAGTTTCATCTGATAAAATACGCGGTGCTCGTTTCATCCGTTTTAAGGAGACGTAATTGGCGGTGGTTCCCGTTTCCTGGCTTCCCATTGGTTAATTACCGTTAGAAAACTATGAACGTCTATTCTCATACATAAATGCCAGCTTCATCTCTGTAGACTGTAATAAAATCATCGCACAGTATCAATGTTATCTACACAAAGGCCACAACTGCAAAGGCGATGAATAATAAATAAAGCTCCTCTCTTGCTGGCGTTCCTTCTATCGACCAGGATGCAATTCAATTGTGCCCATCTTCTAATGTAAGTTAGTTTATGCACATAATAATTTTTGTTTATAATCTCCGTTTCGTGAAGTTCGTCATCTGGCTTTCAACCAAACATCCGAAAACAACATTGGAACATTTTCTTCAAACTCTTGCGTGTATATTACAGCCAGGCTTGAAGTCGTCGTAGCAGTCCGTTGATATATTTTTCTAGCCAAAAAACTAAAAGGGCTTCTATTTGTCGAGCATCTAGCCTTCTAACTATCAGACTAACGTGAACTGAATCTAAAGCCTCCAATTTAAACAATCTGAAACATTAGGGAAAGATGGAAGTACGTAAGCAGCACAGTTTGTGAACATTGAATGTTGTATACGTACGGCCAGAAATGGGGCTCCCTCTCACTTTATCGTAGAAGGGTTTTTTTTTTATTTGGAAATTGCCAAGAAAGTGAATTTTCAGCTAAACATCTGTGTGTAAATAACTACACTGAACGAGGAGAAACGAAAGAAGCAGATACGGACCTTGGATGCTTCTACGGTCCCGAATGCCAGCCGGGCCAGAACACTATGTCATTCTTAGCCTTATCCAACCATCCAGACCGAATCTCGAGAAGTAATTTATAGCGAAAGATCCGTCTTGTTTTTCCGAAATATAACGAACGACAAAACCATCAGACGGCCATGATCTTTTCCTAAAGAGCACTGGGCAAATGGTCTACAAATAAAGTCAACTCCATTTATTTTTTTCCCCCCAGCGAGTAAAAACAGAAACTTTTAAACGGAAATATGGAAGTTTACTCAGATGGATGGTGGTTGGGAGGAGGAGGAAGAATGGGGTCGGGAGTCCAAGATGCTTGGCGAAAAACTTGTGGATTTGACTTCTTTCTTCGTGGGAATAACTTGAAGAGTAAAATTTGGAGAAATGTTTCGTTTTAAAGCATATGGCTTTAAAGGTACATTTTTCCCAGCGCCATTTTTTCTCGATCGTCCACATCAAGTACGGCCCCAAAGTTCTATTTACTTACCATTAGTCAATTCCATGCTAAAAATCCGTTTTTAAATGTGGCGTCTAGGAGATTTTCCGCTGAATATCTGGAACTATATTTATTAGCATCCTGCGATTAAATGATCCTTTGCACGCTTAGAACAACCTTGACGTGTCAATTGTGTGTGTATGTATGTACAAATTTTTAATCGTTTCCTAATAATTACCACGAGATCAAAAATCTAAAGGACTAATGCGGTAAAAATTAAAATTATTTATGCCAATAAATTGCCGAAGAAAATTATAAGAAATTAACCTACAAAATTATAAAGTGTGATTTTAAAATACGAAAATTATTCCGGTTTGTGACGACACAATTAATGCGTTCATGCTAGTTCGTCTATTAAGCGCAAGGTCAACTGAGGCAGTAGCTCAGTTGACCTTGGTGATGGTAACATGCGCGGATAAGGCAGGCGGAATGTTATACGGAAGGCGGGATGTACCTTTAAGTTATATTTAACTCAATGAAAAAACTACACACCTTAGTCAAACAAAGTGAACAAACCTCAAGTTCCTATCAGTCTAGTAGTACACAAGCGGGGAAAACGACTACCTAGTCGCAACCGGTCTTCTGTACACTTCCGCCACTATTGGACCACTTCCACTTCATACTTCCGGGGTTTTTTTTATTCTTTTTAACTAATTTTTGGGCGCTGAACCTATTGGTGAATACCGTTTGTCTTTATCTGGTTCCGTAGATGATGGGGTCACTTGCCGGCCACTTTTGGGCGACTTCCGTTTTATACTTCCGGTTTTTTTATTCCTTTTAACTAATATTTGGACGCTGAATCTAATGGTGGACACCGTTTGTCTCTGTCTGATATCGTTCCATAGACGATGGGCTCACTTGCGGTCACGTCAACTTCTACTTCCGGTCAGCTGTGGGCCACTTCCACTTTATACTTTCGGTTTTTTTATGCCTTGTAACTAATTTTTGGACCTGAATCTAATGGCAAAAACCGTTTGTATCTGTCTGATATCGTTCCATAGACGATGTGCTCACTTGCGGTCACTTCAACTTTTACTTCCGGTCAGCTGTGGGCCACTTCCGCTTTATACTTCCGGTTTTTTTTATGCCTTGTAACTAATTTTCCGACGCTGGATCTAATGGCGAAAACCGTCTGTCTGATACCGTTCCATAGACGATGCGCTCACTTGCGGTCACTTCAACTTTTACCTCCGGTCAGCTGTGGGCCACTTCCGCTTTATACTTCCGGTTTTTTTTATGCCTCGTAACTAATTTTTGGACGCTGAATGTAATGGTGAAAACCGTTTGTCTCTATGTGTACCGTTCTGGTGTTGAGAAAGACGACGGATGGACGGACAAAGTCGTTGCTGCTGTCTTCCCAGTTAATTTCGCTGCCAGAAACTAAAAAATGTGAAAAACGACGTCAACCCAAGCCAGGATGCTAGGTTCTGAGGATAGTACGACCGGTAACCACCTTCTTGCAAATGCAGGTTGGAAAGTGAACAACATTGGGACTTTCATGTTTATGTCGGTGAAAACATACCGAATTAAGGCAAACTGGGCGATGCATGCTGTGTCATCAAATGCTGAACAGTTAAACGGAGAACTTCTTGTGTAAACGTGAACCGAATTGAAAATTTTGGTTATTAGGTTCACACCTACATAAAAAAAACACGCTACTACTGATTTTTCTGACTAGCACTTACGTTTTTTAGGTGTAGCTGATGGCGGTTTGAAATTAGTTCACCTGTTTGACTTATTTATGCACTTTTTTTTATTGTGACTAAACTCTTTGCTTCTTGCCTCGTAGATGATGCCCAGAAGGCCCCAAACGTCACAGTTTGTACTCTTTGAGTTGCACTATTATGGCTTTCAATTTTTACACATATCAGCTAGTGAATTTTTCCACACAGTGAGACAAACTTTTTGCAGCTTTCAGTCAGATGGATGCAGCTGAAGAATATAAAGAGGTACGCTCAAAGATATGGCGAACAATACGTAACAAAAGAATAAAAAGTTAGAGATATGTGACCTTCGCTAACAAAATGTAACTGAAGAACTACAAAGCCAGAGATATGGCGACCTGAGCTAACAAGATGTAATTGAAGAACACAAAGCTAGACCAAAGCTATACTTTAACCTTAGCTAACAAGATGTAACTGAAGAACCACAGAGCTAGAGGTATGATGATCTTAGTTAACAACTGAAAAACTACAAAGCCAGAGCTATGGTGGCCTTAGTTAACAAGATGTAACTGAAGAACTACAGAGCTAGAGGTATGGTGACCTTCGTTAACAACTGAAAAACTACAAAGCCAGAGCTATGGTGGCCTTAGTTAACAAGATGTAACTGAAGAACTACAGAGCTAGAGGTATGGTGACCTTAGTTAACAACTGAAAAACTACAAAGCCAGAGCTATGGTGGCCTTAGTTAACAAGATGTAACTGAAGAACAACAGAGTTACAGGTATGGTGAGGTGACCTTAGTTAATGGGATGTAACTGAAGAACTACAAAGCCAGAGATATGGTGGTCTTAGTTAACAAGATGAACTGAAGAACTACAAATTCATAGATATGGTGAGCTTAGTTAACAAGATGTAACTGAAGAACCACAAAGCCAGAGACATGGCGACTGAAGCAGACAAGATGAAACGGAAGATGTGCAAAGTTAAACACATAACTACCTTGGCTAACAAGAAGGAAAGAAGAATTGTAAAGCTAAAGATAAAGCGACTTAGCTGAAAAGATACAACTGAAGATACGCAAAGCTAAAGACGTGGCGATCTTAGCTAAGAAAAAATAACTTAAGACCTGCA
>JAHWFP010272078.1:0-14198 GCA_023313725.1 Lithobius niger
GACAATTTCATCATGGTGATTTCATTTGGTCTTCATGGTGTGTTCGTCTCACCATGGTGCAGCAGGCGTCGATATCAAGGCACATCACGACAATTATTTGTCTCCTCCAGAGGTAAATTGTTTGGCTCAACAATGCACAACCGTCTTTATGTACAACGGTATCATGACATGTGCCGTCATGGCAACAAGCGGTTGCAGCGACTACGTACTCACAACCAATCTTCTGTACACCTCTATCACGTACTGCAACAGCGCTCTCGATTATGCAGTCTAAAAGTAGCAGCAATCACAATTGCTGGTTAAAAATTTGTTAGCTTTTAGGCGTATAGTTTTAATTTTAGGCAGAATTGAAAGCTCTTCGTCCCAGGTTTTAACTGCCGTTTTAATTGCTTAACTAGTAGGTAACGGAGAGTTGGGTTCGGGAGTACGCTTACTCATTTATGCATTTCGGTGCGGAGATTTGACGTTGCCGTGGCAACATGATTTAAGTCCTAATTTTCACCTTCAGGCTTTTTTTTTTGGTATCTGCCGTTTTAATTTCGGAACTGGAATCAAGATAACTATTATTTCCAATATTAGTATGATTTCCAAGATCACAATGATTCCCAAGATAATCTCCATTCACCGTGATTTCCAAGATGATTCCTACTCACTAAGATTTCCGAGGTCACGATGATTTCCCAAGCTGGAAATCTTGGAGAATTGGAATCAAGGTAAATATGATTTCCAAGATTAGTATGATTGCCAAGTCACAATTTTCCCAAGATGATCTCATTCACCATAATTCCCAAGCTCGCAATGATTCTGAAAATGTTCCCATTCACTATATTTCCAAGCTCACAATGATTCCCAAGATGATAGTTGTTTAGCATGATTTTCAAGTTCATAATGATTCTCAAGATGATTCCCACTCACTACATTGCCACGATCACATCGATTCCCAAGAAAATTACTATTTACCATGATTTCCAAGCTCAGAATGGTTCCCATTCGTATATTTCCAGGATCACAATGATTCCCACGATGATTACTATTTTCCATGATTTGCTATATCGTAACGATTCCCAAGTAGGTTCCCATCCACCATGATTTTAAACGTCATAATGACTTCCACGACGACCCCCCACTCGCTAGGATTTCAAGATCACAGTGATTGCCAAGAAGATTCCCATTCACCATGATTTCCAAGATCGCAATTATTCGTAAGACGATTCCTAGTCACCATGACTACAGCACTGTAGTCTTGCTTTTTTGTTTGTTGCACTATTCTTTCATAAACCGACCACCTTGTGTTGTCTTCTGCTCTGCTCATGTCGATTGTGGCATGTCAAAGACCTCGGGTTTCCTACTAGAATTTCTCCAGTTAAATTCTCCAGTGGGGGAGATACCTCGAATTTGGTTCTGCTCCCTTACGTAAAACACCAACAAAAACAACATCATATGCCGATCGCTAAAATTAACGTTCATCCCCAAACTAAGCTCTGCCTCAGTCTTGCCATATTTTGTATCATAATTTATTGTTTCGGTAATTTATCACCAAATTTACCGATCAATCTACTCAGCAGTGCTGCAAGTTTTACTTTATTTTTTAGCCGAGTTTTGGCACAATTCACATTTTTTTCGTATTGGTGTCCCAACCACTTTCGATTCGTCAACAACAACCCCCCCCCCCCCGCCCCCCACTCCTAAAAAATGAGGTTGGATGCACCACTGCATTTTGATGTTCGGAAATTGCGCGCGAGTTAATTTTAGTCGTTGCGAACGAAAGGTCGATCACATTGTGGAAGGGAGAAACAGGGGAGGGGGGGGGGGGGGGGGGGGGGGCAGAAGGTAAGGGGGAGGGGGTGGGGGAGTGAAGGAAATTGGTCTCCGATCGTGAACGCATGACAGACATGGGATCGGCGCAACGCTTTTAGAACAGCGTTTCGTTTCGTCTTGTTCGTTCGTTGAAGCCAGGAAAAAAAATTGTTGATCGACCGATATTTTTGTTAGACATGTTCAAAAGTTTATTGCTTGTCTTTTCCTGGTTCTGAAGTTGCTTGTATTTAAGATTTTGTTTAAGGCGGAACGACGTCAACACTGCACTCGTGTGAATATCAATTCTTGGCCTGTTTTGACTCTCCTAATCACAAAGTAGGTTAGTCAAAGTCAAAGTCTCTTAATCCCAAAAACACACGGCTGGAAGATTTAAAAAAAAATAAAATTGTAACTTTTTTTACATATCGGCAGGAGCTGTATAAAGAACAGGCCGTATGGATCGACGGAGTGCCCATTATAATTTTGCCGCATGTTCCCCATCTCTCGTTCTAGTTCGCGACTCCACGCGGCTAAATGTGGAACGAGCGGTTTATTTTCTGAGATACCCACGTTATACCGGGGGCCTCGCTTCGCTGCAAATAGACCTGTGTTATTAACCTATTCATGAATACATAAATCAGATCAAAATTATATAGTACATTAATTTTATTAAATGTTATATTTACACACTTCTAGTACTGAAGCTCAACATATTGATGGATATTTTCCCTTATTAATCACACTGATCTCATCAGCTGTTCAAATGGATTACATTATCAATGTATGCACTTTATTGTACTATACTATGCGGAACGGACTGTATTATACTTTCATATACCTCGATTATACTTTTATATATATATGCTAACTATTGTATCTGAGTGCTTGTTTGTTTATTTATAAGTGCATTTGCATTTGCGTTTTCTTGTATGCTGCCTAGCCATTCTTGGCATGCGGCTATTTGGTAAGTCAAGTTAAGATTCATCGATGTTGAATCAACTGGCCTGGAGCCATGAAACGACTCCCGCAGCTTCTCGCCTAGATGACCTTGTGACAAAAGATGGAATAGGAGGCGATGGGTATCTATATACGTGCTTATAAGCTCTTTATAAAGGTTATTCCAAAGGATGCCGTAGCCTTATTCAGGGTTCTACTTCAGTACCGGCTGGCCCTTGGATGAAAAATAGCATACGCGACTGGATTGGACAATATGGCCGATGAAAGCACCACCCAACCCCTGATTCGTTAGAAGTTTGAACTGGAATGCTTTCAGATTGATTGCTTAGAATTTCAGGAAGCTACTGCGTTACTTCACAATAAAAGGAAAGAAAAAAGGATGCCCTGAACTGCAGGAAAAACGGCGAACAGACAGCGCGATTTCAAAAAATTGAACCGCTGTGTGGGAATGCGGCAGAGAGAGAGAGAGAGAGACCGTAGCAAGAAAACACCAGAAACGAGGCCATATTTCAATTCGGGACAGAAAAATATGCATCCTTTATATGCATCCTACAAAAAATAGGAAATATAGGACGACTTGGAGTCCTGTCTTACGGTGGCCGCACAACAAAATCGACAAAACATCACACGACAGGACATTTTGTCGAAACCTATCTCGGCATGCTGCAGACGTCTCCAAAACCAGAGGAATGAACTGAGCGCCACACATCGGATGCGACATTGTCGCGCTCACGACAACAAAGCGAAGCTCCTTGTAGTTTTGTGTGACGGGGGTCTCTCCACCAGATGCGACGTCTCGCGACGTTTCGTCGTGCAACGACATTTTGTCGATTTTGGTGTGCGGCCATTGGTGTGCAGCTATTGCTCAGCCGGTGTCTGCGTGACTTAATAAATATTTGCTAATAAAAAAATATAGGTATAATTACGCGTGGCGCCATCCAGCAGAGCGTTAATATAATACAGTTATACTCTTTAGTATTTGTGGAAATAATAGTTAAGAAATTAATCCTAGCCAAATCCGCTCTAGCGAGGGGCATAAATCCGTCGGGCATCGTTATCCGCTGCGCAGCAGCCCACTGTTCCACTCGCCCTACGGGATGGCTTCGCTGCGGGGCATTCTGGTTTGCGAGGAAACCAACATATGGAATGAAACCAGCTCAGCCGGATTCGAGTAGGGTTGAAGATGTTTAACGTACAACAGTTTCTTTTAAGGAAAACAACGATTTTGTAGATTTGAGATTTAGTAGGGGATTAGACGTTTTGAGAGATTCTTCACGCAACACTAGGCGGGCCGGTCGTTATAATCCGGTCTTCATCATCAGCATAGACTACCTGATGAAGTTTAGAAGCAGCACTTTTGTAACTTCAGTAGTAGTCACAAGTAAAAGGACACAACAACAGTTTTCCTTAATCCGATTTTAATCTGCGTATTCTAAACCGCGATCAGCAGTGCAAATTCCAGTCGTAGCCGCCTTACCATCATTCAGTGGCGGCTTCCTTCCAAATACTATCAAGCCAAACCATAGATTACGGGGGTCGGAATGGAAGGAGGTCGGGCCCATCTCCGGGAATATACTGCAGAGGTCTCGGGAGTAAACACACCGAGCGGGGCAATGTGTGGGTGGGGAGGAATCGTTGACTTGACTTATCCTGTCTCAACTTATTTCGACTCCACTACTGAATTCTATCTACCTTTTCTTGACTTATCTCGTCTCCACTTCTCGACTCGACGTATCTTATCTTAACTTATCTCGATTCTACCTATCTCTTCTTGACTTATCTCGTCTCCACTTCTCGACTCGACCTATCTTATCTCAACTTAGCTCGATTCCATTTCTCGATGCCACCTATCTCTTCTTGACTTATCTCGTCTTCACTTCTCGACTCGACCTATCTTATCTTAACTTATCTGGATTCCATTTCTCGATGCCACCTATCTCTTCTTGACTTATATCGCCTCCACTTCTCGACTCGACCTATCTTATCTCAACTTAGCTCGATTCCATTTCTCGATGCCACCTATCTCTTCTTGACTTAATCTTGTCTCCACTTCTTGACTCGACCTATCGTATCTGAACTTATACCGATTCCATTTCTCGATTCTATCTATCTCTTCTTGACTTATCTCGTCTCCAATTCTCGACTCGACCTATCTTGTCTCAACTTTTCTCGATTCCTCTTCTTGACTCGACCTATGTTTTCTTGACTTATCTTGACTCACCTTCTCGACTAAGTCTATGTCTTATCGACTTAAATCGACTTCACATCTCAACTCGACCTATCTCTTCTCGCCTTATCTCGACTTCACTTCTCGACTCGACCTATCTTGTCTCAACTTTTCTCGATTCCTCTTCTTGACTCGACCTATGTTTTCTTGACTTATCTTGACTCACCTTCTCGACTAAGTCTGTCTTCTCAACTTAAATCGACTTCACATCTCGACTCAACCCATCTCTTCTCGACTTACCTCGACTTCACTTCTCAACTCGACCTATCTCTTCTCCACTTCTCGAATCGACCTATATTGTCACTACTTGTCTTGTCTCTACTTATCTGACTCGTCTACTCAATGCTCGTCTTATCTCATTACGACCGAACCAAATTTTGTTCATATTTTAATCTTGAAAGAATGCTTTTGCATTACCCTTCCGGTATTCTCGCTTAGAACTCAGTGGTGGGTTCCCATGGAAACCATCCATCGAAGTCTTGTTTTTATTGGTGGAAGCAATTGGATCGCTAGAGACGCGCCGTAACTCGGACACGGCGGAAAAGGGGACGTGGCCTAACAAATGTTTTATCCGCCATTCGAGGCAACGCAAACCTTGCAACCGGAAATTGGCTACGATGTGGGGATGTTAAGGTGTGCCGCCGTCCACGACATTTACGCTCCTATAATTCACGGGGGGAAAGTAAAGGATGAGCCACGCAACCTCTCCACCACCATGTCCCAGAATACGGCCGTTACTTATAGGATGGCCCCTCAATTCGGGGAGGAGCTGGAGAAGGAGATGAAGACTTCTAGGCAGATGAAACAGTAATAAAATTGACTTCAACTTTAGGGAGGACTTAATAGTCGTCGACGTGTTTGGTTATTGGCTAGTAACGTGCAAAATAGGTAGCGCGACCGTATAAAAAGTTCCATCAAACTCGGGCCACTCAGAGAATGACTTGATGTTATGATCGAGTGTTTAAGTCGTGACCTTGCTCGCCTGTCGCAGGTGCATGCAAGGTGCACTCTTGGCCATCATTACTACAACCCTGTTTCTAAGACAACTAGGCCTATTTAGCCTGTAAAACATTATAATCAGCTGCTGGGAAATAACATAAATGAGAGCACAATGGATTTTTTTTTATTTACTAAGACTTCTAACAGAACGCTATCAGTTTTCCAGCAAACCCCAAGCATTCCTTTGTCTCTGCTAACATTTTCTTAACAATAGGGAGTTGTTTATTTGCGTGCATGTCTACAATAACACGTCTTTGACGTGTCGAAAGAATTGGGCTGCGAAATGGGTGATAGACGCGGCCTTTTTGTTTCCCCCGGCGTCTGTGCATCACTCACCGAAAAAATTAGTACACCTTGTATGAGACGCATAGCAAAACCTCACGACACTATAGTAGCAGCCACTGGACACTTTCTAGCTTGTGTGTTAGTTCTAAACTCTCCTCATTCCCTCACCCCAGATTCAAAATAATTTACGACGTTTTAAACTATCTCCCGAGCTTGTGTTAAGTTTTACCCCACTTGCTCTAACGACGATGATTCGCCGCCATGTCTGGACTAGCTTGAACTCACAATGTCGGCAAGGTGCACCTATCCTACAGGCAAAGATGAGCGATATTCGACGCGCGCCAAGTCATTCTTCCGGTGGCCTGACTCTGCATCTCTGGTCCAGACTATGACCGACTCCAGCGCCCATCTGGGTGAATTTTAGTCGAATAAAATTCTGTAAACTCAGATTTGTTGGATATCGACTCGTTATCGGTTTTGGACTGGTACCGGCAAAATGTTTGGGCATGGCTGGTATCAGAAAGGAGAAAAGTGTATCGGTCAGTCTGTATCGCATATTTCTCGACTTGGATTCGAACCCTGCATTTATTTCTATTGCAGAGATACAAGCGAGTTGTTTCTTCTCTGAAGGAGAAGAAAACCACCAAAGGTTAGTTATAAACCAAATTAAGCTATGTTGTTAATTTGGAAGCCGAATTGGCAGGCTGAAATGGTAACAGATGCACTGGCTTTCCCCGTCCTCCCACTCTATAGCGTTAGAATGACAAGAGCTGGGCTAAGAGACGCACTGCCCAACACACCTCACTCCATCGCCTTGCGTTGAATGATCCGTATCGCGTGAAAAAAAAACTATCTTTCGTGCATGATGTCATTTTTAAGACTTACCGCTAACATGACCACGCAGAACAAATTGTTAGCCGAGGTGTGTGCCAATTTCAACTTTTCACTGGCAAAAGAATTAACACGCTCGTCCGTTATCATTGTTTACTAGTTGGGGTCGGTGTCCTCGTCCATGTCCTGCTGGGAAACTTTGCTTTGATTGATCTCCTCCCTGCAGCAAAACCCGTTCCTGGTCAATATTTTTTGACGAAACTTGGCCAGATAGTAGATAAGTAGATAAGGAGCCAACCGTAAATTTGCAAACTTTTCACTTGTTGTTGTTGTTCTTCTTCTTCTTCTAGTTCTGCCATTGTAATTAGGGAACAATACCAATCAGCAAACGTCAGCAGCAAGACATAGACTGAATAATAATAAACAACAACTAGTTGTGCCCTTGCGCATGCTGCGCACCCCCTCCCCTACCCACCACCCGCACATCCCTACTCCCCCTTCTCCTTCCGCACCCCGTTGCATCCCCTTCCTGCACTTCCATCGTGTGGGTTCTGAATATCTCTTCGCCTTCGTCTGGCACCTCAGTTGTTTGGTCTTTGGTTTTAAATTCATTAAACCGAAGACCGAACATGTGAATGGCTCCCACATAAGCCCTCTCCCCCACAATTACTTTAACCCCCAATCCACACACTCCTACCCCCTCCCGGATTCGCATACGTGTTCCCCCATACACGCTTGCCCGCCTCCCCCTCGAAAACGTCGCCCCGTGACATTCCCTCTTTGGAGCAGCCCCGGAAAAGTCACTGACGTGTGTTTGACTGAAGGCTAAAAAAAAAATACCTATCACTGAGAAATCCATCATTCAATAAGCAAGTAATCCCATGTTTAAGTTAATCCTTGGAAACAATTCACTTCGGTAACGCGTATTGCCCGCCACACACACTTGCCCTGGCACCCTCTCCCCAACCACCTGCAAATGCCGGCCCGTGACATTTCCCCTTTGGTTATAAACGGGACAGAATGCCAAATGGGCTCGCTAAGTGTTAAATATGGATGCAAACCTATTTCCGTTGCCTTTTGCACTTAAATGTCAGACTGCCTGAGCGGGGAATCGAACCCACGACCTTTGGAATCAAAGGCCGGAGTCCTACCGCTCAGCCATACCGACATGGCCAAAAGAATTAGAAAAAAGGAAACGTCCATAGGAAGCATGGCCATGTCGGTATGGCTGAGCGGTAGAACTCCGGCTTTTGATTCCAAAGGTCGTGGGTTCGATTCCCCGCTCAGGCAGTACATTTTAACAAGCAAAGTGAAACTTCAAACCTTTTTTTACGGCACACTTGACGTTGTTGTTTGTAATTAGTTATTTCCCTGTACCCAATTTACATTTTCGCACCTAGCGTGCAAGTGGAAGGTCGTAGGTTCGAATCCCAAAGGGGACAAGAATCTTCTTTCTCAGCTGTAGTCTTTCGCAAGGCACAGTTGTATAGCCTGCGTTAATTTAATAGATTCGTTGACGAATTTCTTTAACTTTAGAATTTAGGCCTGGTATTAAATCAGTCATTTTTCATTTCGCAAAACATTAGTTTCTGGATTACTGTAGTCACATTGTTCGTTGCGATTTCCTTTATTGAATTTCAATTTCTTTGCGTTTGGCGTTTTAACTTCGAGGATAATTTGTCACTGTCAGCTTGATTTTTTGGCTGCAATAAATATATATAGTTTTTTTTTGTTTTTTTTTTAATCGAAATAATATTGGAAGAAAAACGTGGAAGGTGTCAGAGGAGCTTTAGGTCTGATGGACTGCAACTATTTCGCCGCTGCGTTTCAATTTCGTTTCAATTTATTTTTATTTTTCAGTTAAATCGATTCGTATCATCATTTAATTTCCTTCTCCCTCGAGACCAAGAAATGAAAAAAGAAGATAACTTTGATCAAAGATAAATAAATGTTAAATTTCACGTCCCGCTCAGGAACAGAGTTTCAACATCATTAGACAAGAAGACTTATTACAGAATCCGAAAGTTTCCATATAGGAGTTGTTAGAATAATAATGGCTTACACGGCATTGTCTAACAAATATTTAATTCCACGCATATCTGTTGTTTAAATGATATATTTATGAAACACACGTATAAAATTTAGCATTTGTTTATCGAATTGAAGCACTTATTTAGAAACGTGTTTAAATAATCTGCAGAAATTTATAAAATTAAAGGAATTCATGTCAGTTTCTACATTGCTGACAGCGCTTTTAGTAGGAGCGCCATAATTTTACGTTTATCATGAGCGCCTTAAAGAATTATAAAATGGTACGCAATGTTTAAAAAAAAAAACTATATTTATAAACAGGAAGAAGAGAAAAATCTGCCACGATTGTTATTATTTATTTCTGTATTTATAAATCGTAATTAACTGCAACAAACTCTCCCAAAGCATGTAAGTCTCGTACAACGTGATCCTAAAATTCATATTTTTTTTTAATTATTTGTATTATAAACACTTTAAAAAAGCACCTCCGTAGATGCTACCGGAAGACTGCGAAATTATCTGTCGTAGTGCTTTACTGTGTGACAGAAATGAAACTGCAATAAGAAGGCAAGTAAACAAACACAGTCGTAAAGCGGCCGGGCTTGCACCTACAATGAAGTTAGTGCGCGGCCAGTGTGAAGACGCAGGGAATTTTAAAAAGCTACTATTCATAGCAATTTTTTGGGGGGGGGGAGGGGTGAGGGGTTACAGCCTTACAAAAGAAAATAAAAAGTATTTCCCTGTAAGTCGCCGTTATTTGTCAAAGAGAGATAGTAAGTTCGTAAGATCGCAGTGCCGCAATTAGGGGTAGTGCAAAGGGTTCAAGGCAACCCGGACCCATGAGGCAGGGGGCCCAAAATTCACCAGTTGGGGGCCCAAATAAGACAAAATTCACTACGTTTCGTTGGGTTTGGCAGTCACTTTGCTCCTAAATTTGTTTACGTTTGAAGAGGGGCCCAACATTTTGCCTTTGCACCCCTCCTTGGTAAAGGTTAGCTGCGGCACTGCATAAGAGCTGAGATTCGAAAGGCTGGGGTGGGGGGAGAAATGTCTGCATAACCTCCCCACCCCCTCATATTAAAAAGAGGTCTCCTCGTCCTCTGTCCGCTGACAGTAATACATGCAACAAATTATACCGCGTATTGGCGGGTAGGGGCAGATCTTCGTAGCCAGTGGATGGGGGATGGGCATCTGTGGGGTATCCTTTGGGTATCTCATCTCGTCAGTATAGGTGAACAACATAGAGAAGCAATATGAATTTCAATTAAGCTTCCAGACAACTATAATAATCTTGTTTCTTTGCGATCCTTAGAGGATTGGTTGATATTGAACCATCTTCTTTTTCACTATACGAGGAAAATACTAGAGGTCATCCTATCAAACTTGCTGTTGCCCTTACCAAAAAAGATTATTCGAAATACTTCTTTGCAAATCGTGTGGTGCATCCGTGGAAGAACCTTCCAACCGGACTGGTAAATTCTTCCAGTCTTTCCATATTTAAACGAGATGTAAAAGAGACTGATTGTCAAATTATTTAAAGTGTCTTTTATACTTTCTGTTATATGTTTATTGTTTTTGACTGCTTTTTATTTATTTTGTAAATACCCCAGATTTTGTATCAGTGGATCCTGCTATCCCTTCCCAGTCTGTTTTGCCTTTTTTTGGTAAATAAATCTTTCTTATTATTATTATTGTGGAATTTTGGGAATCTTCGAAGATTTGTGAAAGTTCTATGTACCACTGCAGTAATCTCCTGGGACCCCCAACTAACTTCAAGTATTTTTTTTTTACAAAGTTGGGTCAGTTGCGGAATTGGAACCGGCGTGCACTTGGTTGGAGACAAGGATGTGCAGTACTGGGCTCGCTTTGCTCGGGTCCCCAGGCACCACTCACAAAGCTCGCGATGGGCCTTGGTACACGCTGTTTTCTCCCATCCGGGACTCTTCACTGGGTCAAGTATAACATTGTACTACAAATGACATTAACCAACCTACCATTTTTTTCACAAACTTCAAACTTTTGTTGGACTATTACAAATTATAAATTTTACGTCTTAAAATTGTATAGTAATTACTCGCATTTTTGGCTAATGGGGCTTTTTGGCCAAGTTTGAATGGTTTAAAGTTTTAGGTAAAGATATAAAATTCAGGCCTCAGAAACGTAAAATGCTTGGAACAACGGTGGGTGTGTGTGTCTCAGAAGACGGGGAGCGCGGAGAGACTCCTTCAAGTAACGTAAAATGTTTATGGGAATTCTGCATCTATTTATAATAAAACGGGAATTTCATGAATATTTTATGAGTTGTACTGTTTGCGTCCGTATAAAATGGGTGGCCACTGATTAGCGCAACTCAAACCCAGACAACGATCGACGTCACCTCGAAACAACAATAGTGAACACTTTATAAGCTCATCAGAGTTGTTCTTAAACACGAGGCGAATTTTTCGCTCCCGAAGCGTGACGTCATTGGTGAACCATGGTCAGTACACTATCCGGCTCGACCTACAACAATATTATTGTGTGCGCAGTGTATCTTGAGTCCTGCAGTTATTTTATGAGCGGCTACGTCTTCCTGGAGGGGGCGGCCATTGTTACCACCTTGGATATCAACAAGGCACTCTGCTACCAAAAACATACAATTTATTATTTGTGTCGTTCTGGGGCGAACTCAAGATAGGCCGCGGACACTATAGGGAGGTACACAAAATGGACGCCATGACTGGCCCATTTCTTCGAGGTCTCTTCGAGAATTGTCCAAGCTAATCCACCGCTAATCGCGTCTTTCTACGGTGACTCGCGACATCTATTAGGAGCTAGTGGCGGTTTTTTTTTTTAAATAATGATTTGGATTTTTACGTAGATTTGCGTTACAAATGTGTGTAATCTATAAACGTATTTTTAAATAGATTTAAATTATCACTCTGCCACAGTTAAGCTGTTTTTCTGCGCTTGGAAAAAAAAAGACGCGTTCGTGTATCCAGAAAGTATTGCAAGGGAAGGAACGTTGGCATTTCGTACTGTCAGTGTTGCCCTCGGGTAACAGAAAGCGGCAACAGAACAAATCAATCGCATATGCGTTTTCGGCGGCCATATTGCCCAACGCTGAACCCTTCCAAGATCCGGCCGATACTGTAGTAGAGCCTTGGCTGAACTGTCGAACTCGTCCGCTCTTTGTAGGTGGTTTTTTTCTCTGAATCTACCGATAAAAGATGGCGGGCCTGCAGTTTTTTTTCACTAGGATTATTCATGTAAAGGTAATCAAAAAATAATGGAGATTGTTATCACACAGACCGTCCACACTAAGATAAAAGTAGGCAACAGGTCACTCGACTGTCTAACATCATAGCTTGCAATGGAAAAAAAAACTAAGCAGCAGTAGAAGCAGGAATATAACTAGCAATGGCCAGAAAAGATGATGATAGAGGGCTTCAAACAATGCCTTCCAAATCGGATATACAGGACAAAAAGCCAATGGCTCAAGATGGGTTAAATAAATAAATACGGATGCAATACGGGCCGTGTCAGTATGGCTCAGCGGTAGGACCTCGGGCTTTGATTTCAAAGATCGTGGGTTGGATTCCCTGCTCAGGCTGTCTGACATATAAGTCCAAAAGGCAACGTCAATAGGCTTGCATCCGTATTATATTTCCAAATCGGATAACAATTAATTACAGGTTTAACTAACTAATCCGAAGTCAAAACAGCAAAATAACACAAACCTTTCTGGAAGGTTTCATATACCGCAGTGTTCCTGTACTGTTTAGTCCACGTGAAACCTTGCTGCTGTATTCAACCATTAGACACGTAAATAAAATTAAAACTATAGCCCAATTTTCAAAATTATTGTAAGAACAATATAGTGTACCATATAGCTTTACACTCGCCTATGTTGGGGCTAAATTCTTCAGCATTCTTCAAGACAAGTCGTTTCCTTTTTCCTTCATCCTATTGATGATACATACACCATTTTCAAGATTTCAGGTCTGGTATTTCATTTTTATTTCCGGGGACATTTCCAGGTTTTCAAGGAGTCGCACAAACCCTGAATTACTTAAAGGAACATAAATCCCTGTTGGCTTTCCTGCATGACTCAGTTTTGCTACATTAGTTCAAACGTAAATGTTGCCATCACATTCATTTTTCAGTGTTTTTCTTGCATGCGAAGTGATTTGCCGACATTAACTCTAACCTGTCTAAATGGGTGCAATCTCATCGGGTCGCACGATATACCGAAAGGATTTATGTCCTTTTAATCTGAAGGTTTGTACTAAGCAGGCTATGAGACTATGGGGTTTTTACGATTTTTCAGCGATGTCATTTAGCCAAGTAGAATGCACCAGTCTGAGCTATCGTGTTTTAAAGTAAAAATTGTAAAATTTTCGTAAGTAACAGCTAACGGAGATTTGGATTGCATAGTAAGCATATTCGTTTTTGCAACACGGTGCGTCTTCGGGCTCAGTTACAGTGTTACAACGTAACGCGCAACGTAGCCTATATAGATCAGTGGTAGTAGGGAAATGACGAAAGAGACGCTGTTGATGAAGCCACGCACTCTATCACGCACTACAACAGCTATCTCTATTATACTAACGTAAAAGCAGTAACCATCACAATTGCCGGTTAAAAATGTGTTAGCTTTTAGGCCTATTTTACATTTTAGGCGTAATTGTCAGCTTTTAGGCCTAATTTTAACCAGCAGTTTTAATTTCGTAAGTAGCAGCTAACGGAGATTTCGATTGCATAGTAAGCATATTCGTTTTTGCAACATGGTGCGCCTTCGGGCTCACAATTACAGTGTTACAACGTAACGCGCCCAACGTAGCCTATATAGATCAGTGGTAGTAAGGAAATGACGAAAGAGACGCTGTTGATGAAGCCAACCGCCAGCCGCTGTTGTTGTTATTGGTGTAACAATATAATACATCTAACTCTATGAAGCCAACAACGACTCGTAGCAAATGGACGTTGCCGTGGTAACATGATTTTAGGCCTAATTTTCATTTTTTAGGCCTAATTTTTAAAAACAGTTTTAATTTCGTAAGTAGCAGATAGGCCTAATGGAGAATTTGGT
>JAHWFP010272079.1:10421-26588 GCA_023313725.1 Lithobius niger
CCAGGTCAATAATGAGTGATCCCTAATGGCAGTTAACTGGCGAATTTCTCCTTCTTCACAGGAATAAACTAAATAAAGGTATATTTTTACAAGGAAGCAAAATAACACTCCTGCGACGAAAAGCGAGCGTCATGCGGGTTTCCTGGAGACCCGAGGGAAGCGAGCAAAACGCAGCCGAGTTTTGTTACAGGCTTGGCGTACGTGCTAAGAGGATATGCCAGATCGAATTGCGTCACCCACCTGTGCACACACGAGTCTTTAAAAATGCGAACATTTGAGTACCCTTAAATACTGTCGTCAGTTGCTGCTCAAGTGTTGTGTTTATCAGCTCACAATGTCCGCTCCGTGGTGTTTCTTGGGTTATTACGTAGTCTCTACTTCCTTTAATGGGATGTACCTCCCAGCGCCATTATTCTCGATCCTCCACATCAAGTACGGCTTCAAAGGTCTATTTCCTTACCGTTTGTCTTTCCCTTGCTAAAAATCCTTCTTAAAATGTGGCGTCTAGGAGATTTTCTGTTTAATATAATGGAACTTTATTTACTAACGACCCGTCACTAAATGATGCGTTGCGCGCGTACAATAATCATGACGTTTCATCTCTGTGTGTACATGTACTAATTTTCTAATAATTACCATGAGATCTAAAATCTAATGGACTAATGCGGTAAAAATTAAAATTAATTATTCCAATAGATCGCCGAAGCAAAATTATAAGACACTAGCCTAGAAAATTATAAATTGTGATTTTAAAATACGAGAATCATTCCGGTTTGTGACGACACAATCAATTGGTTCACGCTGGCTGGACTATTAGGCGCAATGCCAATTGAGACAGTAGCTACGTTTTCGTTGGGAGGAACGAAGCAGCCGTCTCAGTTGACCTTAGCTGTTGTGGTAAATACGCGGCAGGCGGAAGGTTCTAAGGCAGGCTGGATGTTGTTTTAATGACAGATTTTGCCTTTCGGGTCCATCGCAAAACTTATAGTAGAAAACCAGGGAGAAATGCAAGTGACTTTCGGTTTCGATTCAGTTGGACGGGGAATGAAGGAAAATGATGAACACCAATGGGCTACGAGACATTAAACGATGGATGGTGTGTAGGTTATTCCAATCAGGTCGAAAGTTCAATGGCGCGAGGTGGCAGCAGAACAGCAAGGCCGTTACAATATGGCAAGAGTCTCGAATTCCCTGGCACAGCAGCCGCCCAGGGACCGAAAGTTCAGCAAGCCGTGAAATTGAATCTGGGAAGACATGGGATGTAGGCCATTTGTCTAATAAAGGTCACAGGCAGGATCAGGGAAATTAGTCACAGGGAAAGAGAGGAAGGAAAGGGAGTGAGAAAAGAGAAATAGTGTTGATTCAGGAGAAAAATCGAAGGGTTCTCTCTCTGCCACCTCAGAAGACAAGCTCGCTGCATGTGTTCTTCGTCACGTCAAATGGGGCTTGAGGCACCAAACCAAACGCTGCTTCTCTCATCTGGATGAGGCGAAGAAAAATTGAGGAAAAACTAATGGGATGTGAGGGGGAAAAAATGGACAAGACAATAATCATCTTTTGATGGAAAACTGGAGGTGAACCGTCAAAGAGCGAAGCATTGGGAAAAACTAAATGAAACAAAACAACAAACAGCAGTTCGATCAAGCAGACTAATGAGATGAGATTCAGAACGAATCTACGTGAAGAGGTTTTTGGACTTAAGGGGAAAATCGACGGCTTCTTGCAACATCAGGGTTTCAACCTACCCGGAGAACCGGGAAAACCTGGAAAAGTCGGGGAATTTAGACAACGTTTGAAACTTGGGTAAACTCAGGGAATTCTCCGATTTTTCACACAAACGGGTAAAACTCAGGGAATTCTCCGATTTTTCACACAAAACCGGGAAAATTCAGGGAATTCTCCGATTTTTCACACAAAACAGGGAAAACTCAGGGAATTCTCCGATTTTTCACACAAAACAGGGAAACTCAGGGAATTCTCAGATTTTTCACACAAAACCAGGAAAAACTCAGAGAATTCTCCGATTTTTCACACAAAACAGGGAAAACTCGGGCAATTCTCCGATTTTTCACAAAACCTGGAAAACACAGGAGAAGAAAACAAGCTGGACTTGGAGGCTAATCTTCTGAGCTGCAAAACCTTATAAACTAATAAAAACGGTTCCAAATTTATAACAGGGCTAGGTCTAGCTACATTAAACACTGAGTTTATAAATGCTATGGTCTATTTTGACACCTAAAAGCCATCTGGCTACATTCTTTTACACCGTGTAAACCCAATAAACAAGCAAAACTATAGTAAAACGTGTTTAAAAGATTCCTTCCTGAAATTACGGTTAGTAGCTTGAAAATTGACCTCAACTACTCTGGAAAACCTGTAAACCTCGGGGAAATTTATATCAGTATTGTGGGGGAAACCCTGTATAGAAGCCAAGATGCTGCATCGTGTGTTCTTCTTCTTCATACTGGGCCTGAGACCCAAACTAAACAGATTTTTATTCTGGATGACGTTGAGGGACGTGCAGGAAAAGCTAACGGGATGCGAGGAGAGTAAATGAAGAGAGAACAACACAGCCAACAGTCGAAATAAATAGAAGCCCATTAAGTGCACTGACAGTTCTTATATGTGCACTTGAATGGCTTCTTTTTTATGTAAAAGTAGAGGGAATGGACAGGCAACTTGGAACTGAAGTGGAAATCTTAGGGAAGAAGCAATAAAGCGAAGCAAGAAAAGGCAAATCACCGTATGAAACAATACGGAAATAAAGAGACGAATATTATTTTCATTGACCTTTAGAGTTAAAGGGCAATTACATCCATTTTGACATGCATGTTTTACTTTTGGATCACTTACTCAATAAATAAACACAAGAATTGCGGTAGGAATACGTTACGTATGTCCGATACAACAATTTAATTACTGCATCACCCAAACACGTAATGGGTACCGCCATTGTTTTGCGCGGAACAACCGAAATTAATACCGAGAGATGGAGCTGTTCTGTTTCGACTCAGCCGACAGATGGAGCCACTTTTCTGTTTTGACTCAGCCGAACGGAAGTCCGCTGAGATAGCTGTATTGGCTGTAAGTAACTCAAACGTTTGACGGCCTTAGCTACTGGCCATCTAAGTCCGTCAGACACTTGAGCTGCTCACAGCCAACACAGCTATCTCAGTGGACTTTCGTTCGGCTGAGTCGAAACAGAACAGCTCCATCTCTCTCGGCATTAGTTTCGGTTGTTCCACGCGAAACAATGGTGGTACGCATTACGTGTTTTGGGAAGCAGTAATTAAATTGTTGTATCGTACGTGCGTAACGCACTCTTACCGCAATTCTTGTGTTTAGTTCTTGTGTAAGTGATTCAAAAGTAAAGTATGCATGTCAAAATGGATGTAATTGCCCTTTAAGGAACAATCGACAGGTTCTTACGCTAGGGCTTTAGCTGATAGCGCGACAAACCTCAGTAGGCTCTTTGCAACCACAGTCTTGCGTGTAGTTACGTAAAATGAGCATTGAGGCACCAGTCCAAACATGTTTTTCATCTGGTGTAGAAGAAAAAGAGGATAATGGCATGCGGAAGAGAAGAAATTGACAGCCATTAACATTATCATTTTACTATTAGCTTCAACATCACTGTGTTAATTGTTTTTTTTTTTACCTACCCTATAGAAGAGTTTTACTTTGTTTGTTTTTTTTTACTTTTAGGGGGTTGAACTCAAACCAGGTTATCTGCCCCACTACATAGAGTAGACGGCGAGAGGGACGATTTACCTGGCGAAATGCAAGCGAAAAAACCCCAGAATCTTTGACATATCAGAATCGACATGAGCACGACGCACGACACGACCCATCTCATCCCGAAAAACGTCGGGGTGGGGGGGGGGGGGAGGGGGAGAGACCGTTCCACTGGATAAATATTTTTCAGTAATGTATTTCAGTTATAGTCTCGTTTATGTATGAAATGTACCACTTTACTCAGTGTTTGACTGTTCGGAGCAATAAACTTCACTTCTGTTGTAAACAGATCAGGAGGCTGAAACAGTTATCGAACATGAGCTCAGCAACGAACCTCGCCATCTCGTCTGCCAAGTGAATGTAATCAAGGCAAGCCGCTGGCAACTTTAACGGGTTTGAGTTTGAGTTTTTTTTTAATTGAGAAATCCAAGGGGAAAACCCAGAAGCTTTGACATGCCACAATCGACATGAGCATGGCAAGAAGAAGTGCTGTTGTTATTTTTTTTTACTTAGGGGAGCGAACCCAAATCAGGTTATCTGCCTCACTGTAGATGACGAGAGGGACAATTTAGTTGGAGAAATCGAAGCCGAAAACCCAAGATCGTTGACATGTCACAATCGGCATGAGCACAAGATACCACAGAGGGCCTTCTCATCCCGAAAATGCCAGGAGTTGGCTGAGGCTAGGATTGACCCTGGATAAGAAGTTGGTTGGCTGGTTGATTTATAGGAGCAATATCCAACAGGACAAGAAGTGTTTTGCTAATTTAAGGGAGCACGAACCCAAACTGGGTTATCCTCTACCCGACCAGGGTAGAATGTATAGGTAATGTCACTCTTTCTTTGACAACGGTAAACATTTGGATGAAACTAGTACCTGCTTTCGGCGATTTACCGCCAGAGGGTGCTGTCGTCAAGTAACAGGAAGCGCAAAACATCATGGAGATCGAAACTACTTAGCGTCACCAAAACAAATTGATCACGATAAGAATACAAAATTAATCGCTTAAAAAATATCACAATTATGTCAGATTAGGACATTAAAATAATTTTAAGATAGATCAGAAATGGCTGATCAACTTTTACTTTTTTTGATCCAACATTCAATTTTAAAACAGGTTGTAGCTACAAGTGGCGCTAAGTACAACGCATGGTTTTGTGTTCTCATAAGCGGGTGTTGAACAGCCGTTTAGGTTGAAGCTTCTTCCGTGGTTCACGTTTCTTGTAACGAACTAAATACGGTTTGAATCAAACACGGAATAAGTTCGTCAACTTTGGATGTAGCCCACGCACGAGTATTTCGTCAATTTCCGAAGGTATTGTCGTTATTGCCATGGTTACAACGATGTCGCCATTTTTTTTTATTTGAAGTTTCGCCTCCTATGAGAACCCGACATGTGCTGCCTTCTGGTGCCGTTGACGGAAGCAGGTATTATTTCATTACAAGTTTTCAGAAAAGCGTCACTGCCTTCTTATCTGCCCTGCCCACGACGATCAGAGGGACAATTTAGCTGTACAAGAAAAACAACAATAAAGTCCTAACCAGATTGGCTGTTCGCGACTGCATGGCGTCGCAGGAGGGTTTACCAAAGCGGTCAAAATCGGGCAATAAACCCTACACTAACTATTTGAGTGAAGCAATTTTGACCTTGTAGGCTCACGGTAACGCATCGCTTCATACGAAATTTGCTTCTGTCTGGAAAGGGCTTAAAGGCGCCTGCTCACCATTTCGATAGCTTTGCCCATATTCTAAACACAGCATACACGTTCCAGATTCTCCGTCATCCTGTAGGCTGATGTGGGTGACGTGATCTCGTTTTTAGTTATGAAACTAATAGTGTTGTTCTTTTTTTTAATTTACCGCTATTTTCTTTATATTGCTCGAAGAGTCTACGGCGCTGCATCTAGAAGTTGAAAAGGTGGAAAACCTCCTTTAAGGGATGTCATTGTTGTTTTTAACACGTATAAATTGGTGCGAAGCCCTCTCGTTCCAAATTTATGTATCAAAGCAATAAAAATATGTTAACTTCCCCAGTCTAGTCTGGTTCGCGAGTTCAATGGCTACTAGAAACTTCTGACAATCACTATCCTACCACGTTTTTTCAATTACGCTTCTCGCACAGAACGAGAAAGAGAGAAGGCAAACGAGATGAAAGCGTGACCATGCAGCATCCTCCAGTGGGAGTAGAAATACCAGCGTGAAGAGAAAGCAAAGGAGTAGCGTGTTGCGGGGGAGGACGGCGAGAGAAAAGGGCCGGGGGAGGGGGGCGGCCGGTGGTGAACCAGCGGTGCGTCAAAAGAGGCGACCGGGGCGGCGATTCAGGGCCGTCTCGGCCAATTATAGCGGTTGGCAGGATCGGAATTAGCTGATAACAAGTTCCGTTGATGCGGCGATGAATTAAGTGAGTGAGGGCACCCTCCTGGGAAAGACCCAAGTCCCCGGTATTAAGAGTATCAGCGGGGTTGGCTGGATGCGCGGTGTTCTGGGTCCGAGGCTATATAAGCGAGCAAAGATGGCCGCCGCGCTCCTGATGGATTAGTCCTAGTCAAAGAGTGACAGCGTAAGAGCGCGCTTGTGGAATCAAGCGGTGGGGTCTTTTGTTCCAAAAACGACTATTGTGTTTACTGGCGAGAGTGGAGACGTCAACCCCGGAGAGGATATGTTGGGGGAAAAAAAATAAAATTCTGTTCCGTTTCATTTCGTTTCCAATCTGAGATTTGGTGGAAGTATGTCTGTCAGCCGTGGTTATTCTGAGAGTGATCCTAATTGGAGAAAGACTTAAGCCTAATTCCTTGGTCGATTTCAGTCTGTCAGGGATAGGGATAGAGGTTTTGATACAGTAATTTTCATTTTCCAGGGTGCGTTGTTTTCTTTAAATTAGAAAGTTATAGCATTGATATTGGTTGACGTTTAATCAGTCCAAAATTCGAGGTAGAAAACTGCTTGAAAACTGTACTAAGGCTAGAAAGGTTTAAAAAGATTTTTTCTCTCAACTCCCAGGAAAAGGCCGTTTGTTGTTAAGCTTGGCGTTAATTAACATTGTCCGACATCTTTGTAGCTTACTATATTAATATCGTAACAACTCGGTATACAAGTAATTTCCGAAATGGAAAATGCTGAATCACTTACGTCTTTGTGTCTTTAAGTCATGCATATTAATAAAATTAAAAATTAAACATTAAAAATTAAATTTTAACCACAAAATTCACCAAAATCGACTAAATTTTTCGGGAATAGCCTGTAAGTTTCCTGATTTTGTCCGAAATTGTGCTGGACATTGTATACATTGAATCGAGTAGAATTGAATGGATGTGGTCACAAATTTTCTAGAATCATCCGGGAATTGAGTGGAACTAATATTAGGTCAACAGGAAGTCAACGAATTAGAATTGATTTCTCAAAATGAGAAACGAATAGTAACTGACTGAAATTAATTTGAAATAGCAAATAAAGAAAACGGCAATGAATATAATTTCATTGAAACATGTGGAATTTAGGTAGAAATGGAATTTTGACTTGTTGTTCGCCTGGTGTGTAGGTATAATTGACTCACATCCGTTGAAATCGAGTCAGGCCCATCACTGCCTGTGTGCATCCTTAGCATTAAAACATTCAGTCAAACGTCTGTAATTGTTGCAAACGTATCGTATCATATTCATTTATTCGGCTTAGTCGTCTGTAGGCCTACAGCGACAGCTGGGAAGAAATAAGCAACGACGTTGTCCGTCCATCCGTCGCCTTTTTCAACTCCATAACGGTACCAGATAGAGACAAACGGTTTTCACCATTAGATACAGCATCCAAAAAATAGTTAAATGGAATAAAACAAAACCGGAAGTATGAAGCGGAAGTTGCCCGAAAGTAGCCGACAAGTGAGCTAGGGACGGTACCAGATAGAGACAAACGGTTTTCAACAATAGATACAGCATCCAAAAATTAATTAAACAGAATAAAACAAACCCGGAAGTATGAAGCGGAAGTGGCCCCAAAGTGGACGGAAAAGGCCGACAGGTGAGCCCATCTCCTACGGGACGGTACCGATAGAGACAAAAGGTTTTCACCATTAGATACAGCATGCAAAAATTAGTTAAACAGAATAAAACAAAACCGGAAGTATGAAGCGAAAGTGACCCAAAAGTGGCCGGAAATGAACGGAACATGAAGTGGAAGTGGGAGAAGTGTATAGAAGACTGGTTGCGACTAGGTATTCGCTGTCCTGCGCTTGTATTTTTTTCTGTGTGAGACAGATTTGCTAGTCACTTAAAATCTTTGTAAATGTTGCAAAATCTATTCATGAGTGGGAGACATGAAAATAATGTCGCATCCCCTTTTGGTATCTGGTAACAGCAGAAAGTCAGCCTGAAAATAGGTTTTTAACACTTCAAAAGAACTAAAATTGATAGAAATGAGTTGTCTTACTGGATTAAAAAAAACACTCCACTTTTTTTAAATCCCTAGCTGAGTTTTTAGACCAAAATTTAAATTCCAATTTTTCCCCCCGCCCCCCCCCCCCCCCCCTAAAAAAATTCCTAGAAGTCCACTGCCTCAGAACAAGACAGTTATTCTAAAATCATTTCACTACCACCCAACCCCAACTCGTTCGTCTTCAACCCTTAAAATGTACTTTAAAATTCTCGAACGCCTGAGAGGGCAAGGAAAGGAGGGAGGGAGGGGAGGGTGTGGATGATACAGCTGATCCCTTTTACACTTCAGGAGGCCGTTATTTCTTCCAGGCCATTAGCGTGTACGCTTTCTTCCGCAACCCACACATTCCCTTTTGCATGTCACCTAGCCTGTTGGCAACTCCCGTCTCAAATCATCGGCGCAAATTCCCTCTTCCCCGTTACCTTCCCCCCCCCCCACCAACCCCTCCCCAACTGCCAAACGCCCTCACACAATCCTCGGGCAAAGGCACACTAATGGCGATGCTCGGTCCTCAAGCCGGATTCCAAATCCGACCCGCTCAGGCGCCATTTTGTCTTTCACCTGGTTGTAGACCTTTAAAGACAAGCCTGATTGATTCGGGCAGCGGCCCATCCTCAGTTTCACTCTCACCCCCTCCCTCCCACCCCATTCACCTCTCCCGCCCGCATCTTCCCCTGTAGTGGTGGGGGCGGTTCGACTTCGACGAGGCTAACCCTCCATCGATCCACATGCCAGTTCGAATTTCCCCCTATTCCCAACGCACTCTCCCCCCCCCCCTTCCCCCACGCACATCTACGGCCAAAACGCTGAACCAAAGATTTCCCCTCTCCCCCTCTAATCACGCCGTTATCATATACCGAGGAACAAAACCGCACGAGCGGCAACAACAAGAGGATCCTACCTCCACGAACACGTGGCGTTTCATTCTGTGTTCCCGCTGAACTCGGTATGGGATAGTGCTGTTTGCGGATTTAGTTTCTTGTTTTAGGCCTATTCAACGTTAACAAAAACCACATCCCACTCCTCGTTTTTCATAAAGTTCTCTCCCGTTCAAAGAGGCAACAATGCTAAAAAAAATAATCGGTAAATTGACTTTTTAAACGTTCAGAGGCACTAAAGTTGTTGAAAAGGAGTTGCTCTGATGGACTTAAATGCAACCCGTTCCGGGCCCCTCACCTGAATTCACAGACCCCATTTTGAATTTCCATTTGTTTGGCCTCCTCCCTCCCTCCCTCCCCCAAAAACTCTAGGTGCGCCACTGATTCCCGTAACCTTAACACTGTTAAAAATTTCAGGTATTTTACTGTTCAGGCACCAGTAATACTTGACAGTGGTGGAGTGTTTTTAATTTTACATCATCGTTCCTCTGCAATCTCGAAAGAAAAAGGTCCTCACCTTAAAACGTAACATCACCTTATATATGGCCTTTACCTAAGAAGGTAATGTTACGGTCTAAGAAGGCGATCTCACCTAAGAAAAAAGCCCTCATCTGAGAAGAAGGCCCTCACGTAAGAAGGTAATGTTACCTAAGAAGGCAATCTCACCTAACTAGACAATCTCTCCTGAGAAAAAAGCCCTCGCCTAAGAAAGTAATATCACCTACAAAGAAGAAGGTCTTTACCTAAGAAGGCAATCTAATCTAAGAAAAAGCCTCACCTAAGAAGGCAGTAACACGTAAGAAGACTACCTTCACCTAAGAAGGTAATGTTACGGTGCCTAAGAAGGCAAACTCACCTACAAACGCCCTCACCTAAGAAGACAACATCATCTAAGAATAAGGTCTCATCTAAGAGGGTAATGTTACCTACGAAGACAATCTCACCTAAGAAAAAGGCCCTCAACAAAGAAGTGAATGGCACCAAAGAAGAAGGCCTCCACCTAGGAAAGCAATCTTACCTAAGAAGACAATCTCATCTAAAAAGACAGTCTTACCTAAGAAGAATTCCTCACCTAAGAAGGGCCTTGCCTAAGAACAGTCTCACTTAAGAACAACACCGTCAGGTTAAGATGACAATCTCACCTAAGAAGGCCCTGAAGGTAAGATTTAACAAGAGTCGTTTCCTTGCAGGCAACTCACTAAACGATGTGGATCGTAATTTTATGGTACAAAGAACTGGATATAAACTACCATTTTTTTTTACTGGTAACTTACGTTTTTTTTTCCCAGCCCAACGACTCACAAAAAGCAGAGAAGAAACTTTTCGCTAACTTCTGAGTTTGTGCCTTCCAGGCAGTGGAGGTGACGATTTGATTCCAACACCAACACAACGAAAATTACGTATCATAAGTGATATGTTATTTAGTATAGTGTTTATTGGACACTTTCATCAGCTTATAAATAATTTGCCATGCATATCCACAGCAACAGCTGAAAGATAACAACAATACCGCACCAAGGAAAATGACTGCAAACGATTGGATTAAAAGCACCTCAACCCGCAACTGACGTTAATAATTCGTAGGATTATAAAACATTTTACTATCAGCAGTCATTACAGCTACGAACATCATCATACATTCAGAATCAATAATAGCTGACATGTTTGTAACCGATTTGTGAACAGCAAACCTCACTACCACCTTCCCCCCCCCCCCGGGGGGGCGGCAAGACGAAAATTTCATGCATTTGGCCGTAACTGCATGTCTTAAACGGTTTTTGGTCGCCATTTTGGGCCCCATTTTGAATTTTATCAACTGGTGTAAAATCAAGTACTATCTACGTCGTACATTTCAAAGAATATTTTAACCAAGTTCCATTCACCTCGATGCGTGGTTTCGGCTATTCAGTACTTACCGACATTCAATGTCCCGGGACCCCGGGGAGGCCCTCACTACAGCAGGCCCTTGTTACCAGAAAAAAATATTTTAAATTTGAAATGAAATTGTATGAAAAACGCATCTCTTGGTCAAAACGTGTCAAATTCACGCTGACCCCCTTAGGGGAAATGCCCTCACAGGGTTTCGACCAATGACCCCCCGTCCCCCCCCCCAACTACACGCGCTAAAAAATGTTTAAAAACATTATTTGATAAATTTGTAATGACTCCTTATGAAAATTGCATATCTAAATCATGCGCAACGGCTGTTTGCCGTGACGTCACCATGAGTTAGCCAATGACAAACGAGAACAACGGCTGTCTGATTGGACTAGCCCAGTCACGTGATATGCACGTCATAGCAAACATTGCGCGTGGTATAAGATACAGGAAAACATCTCATATTCACACCAATATCTCAAAAATACGGTAGCTTGCAGAAGTTTGCCGTACTCATCTCCCCTTTCCCCTGCCGAGGGCCCACGCAATACATTCCCGGGGAGACCCGATTCGTCCCAATCCGACCCTGCCGACATTAAGAAGCCCTTTTCACCTTTTCAGCTCCTAGATGCAGAACCGTAGAATCTTCGAGCAATATAAAGAAAATAGCAGTAAATTAAAAAAAAAAAAGAACAACACTTTGCGGCAGCGCCGCGAGTTTTCATAACTCGTCATAACTAAAACGAGATCACGTGACCCACATCAGCCTATTGGATGACGGAGTATCCGGAACGCGGATGCTGTGTTTAGAATATGGGCAACGCTATCGAAATGGTGATTCACCGCCTTTAATCCACAAGCGTGAGTGTGTAGAGTTCACCACGCTTTCCGAACACAATTAGGCCTAACTCGGCGCCATGTTGGAGACGAGTCTTGAACTCGCTTTACACGCAGGTGGTACACTTAGCGTGTATTTAAGCAACGACTCGTCTTTGCCTTCTCACGGCTAGCATTTAATCGTCGTGGCAAAGGTTGTAGAGTTACCATGGTAACAACGCTATCTGGATTAGCTAAATCCGACATTGTCTGAGTAAATGCTTGCAGTCGTGTCATCCGTGCCAATAAGACGTAGAATTCTCCTGATGAAACAATTTTCCCATTCGCTTCTGAATCACATGCTTGACTGTTTTCGTTGCGAGCCGACAGAGCTGAAACCGTCGCCATATTGGAATTTCAGATGGTTTTTAGCTTCTAGCTGCGAGAATGCAAAGGCGAGTCGATGCGTAAAGCCGCCCTTAGCCTAATCCTACCAGACAAAACAAGGAATATTCGAAGCAAACAGAGTCATTCTCTTACTGGTCCGACTTAGGAGAGGTTGAAGTTCGAATTCACCCTGACGAGAAAAGGAGCACAAAGGTAGAAAGATAGGGACAGAAAGAAAGCAGAGAGCAAACTCTCCCTCATCCCACCATCCACGTTGCCCAGGCAACGCCAAGCCAATGGTCATGCCCCATTTTCTTTTTCCGCAGCTCTGCTTCCACGGTATTAGTGGTAGGGGGCCGTCGCCGCGACCCCTCACTTCCCTTGTTAGACACTTTTGTCGTCCACCCTAAACTTCTTGTTTCATTTTGTTAACAGCACGTCCACCAGTCTCCCACCACCCTCCTCGTTTTTTCTTGTTTGTTTGGCTGGGGTTTGTTCCTGGGATGTGACAATGTGACAATTCTCCACATAAAACGTATAAAAGAAAAGAATGAAAAACAGTAAGCACAGACCAAACATGTTGGTCATAAAACAATGTCGGTTGTGTGATGAAATCATCCATCAAATTTGTTGTTTTGGGGCTTCAACAGTGAGCGTGTATAAAGCTTATTAAAGCATTACACTAGCTACAGAAACAGGCATTTCACAAACCGTAGATATACAGTCAGTGGCGCATCTTCTCCCCCCCCCCCCCTCGAGGTTACGAGTTAAAATTTCGTAAAAGTTATAATAGTTGACCATCTTTTTGTTCAAGAATAGGCGTGCTAGCAAAATCCGTCTTCTTTGTCAGAATAAAAAAGACTGAACCTAACAGGTACCCCAATGCATTCTTTTTCCACTACTAAGTTTTATTAGAATACTAGCGGAAGCCCGTGCTACGCACGGGTGGTGTTTGATGCACCGGTAAAAACACTGGGACGATTTCCTTCCTCATGTGTGTGACGGAATGCGTGTATCCCGTCTATGTGTTTTTGCGTACCCTGTCTAGCAAACGGTGTTTATCGTTTGCTTCACTCCCTCATTCAGCGTATCCCTTGTTGCGGAGTCCATACACTTACATTACATATGATTCTTTCCTGCCAAAATGGTTGGAATACGCGTTTGTACATGTGAAATAAATAAATACGCCTTTGTGCATGTGAAATAATAAATAGGCCTTTGTAAACCGGAAATAAATAATTACGCCTTTATACACGTGAAATCTTTATTAATAAAATCGAGTTGTCGCGTAGGATGGACGGCAACGAGACGGCCACAAGACGGCCGCCACAAGACGGCCGCGATTTTATTAATAAAGATTACCTTATACATCAACTCGTAAGACATTTGTTTCCGTTGTACAATCAAATATATACAACCCCGTCACTTTATTGAAAATATAAATAATCAACGGCCATTAATTATGCCAAAGTTAAGATTATTTTTAGGGTGTCCAAGAAACGATTTACAATATTTTCATAAAGAGCTCACAATCAGTACTTTGACTTAAGCCAACCCATAAACAACCAAAAGGGCGATATCGTACAAAACCTCAAAAGGGTGTAGGAACCCATCAAGTTTTAGCCGTAGAAAGTAGTGATATCAGAGCAAAAATGGCTGGCACCAAGTTTTCCGCCCCAACCCTGATCACCCTGTGATGGTCAGTGTAAAACCGTCATTATGTACAACACAGTCAAAACTACTACCATGAAATGTACCACCATGACAACGATTGTGAAGACCTATTGTGTAATGTTTTGGTTGGTGCCCCATTCCTTGCTGTGATCCTATTGGCGTAATATAAAGCTTGTAGCACACTACTCCGTCCCGTTCTGTTACGTCACGTTTCAGGCCGTCAAACTTCTGTTTGGATTAAAAGAATGTAAATTAGAAAAACCGCGTATACAGCTCCGTCCCGTTCCGTCACGACCCGTCGGCTGACTGGCGGGATAATCGAGGCAACATCCTTTCAGTCAAAAACTGATCGCATCGGAGAAGTCAGTCGACGGTCGTCGTCGTCCATCACGCACCAGCGCACAACGCATTTCCCCTACATAAAACCAGATGCGAACCTATTTTAGTTGCCTTCTGGACGTAAATGTGTTCATGATCGAGCGTAAAGAATTAATACATAATTTACTACGACTTTCTGTTTACTTAAGGTCACTCAAGTCCTTCTTCATTTGCGTTGTCAATTTCGGCGCGATCAAATTTAAAAGGTCAGCGGAGCCGACGGAAACGGTTAGCGACGGAAGCAATGTGTGCTGGACCATCCGTTGCCGTTAGTCATCGGAACGGGACGGAACGGAGTAGTGTGCTACAAGCTTAAAGCTTGTGGCACACTGCTGTTCCGTTCCGTTCCGACGACGAAGAGAGCCTTCAGGGGCCCTATAGTCTCGAGTTGCGCTTTTCAAATCGCATGCGGTTTTGACCAAAAAAAGCGCCAAAATCATGGCTCTTCCATTTGATCGCACGTGAATTCTGATACAACCGCATGCGATTTGAAAGCAATCATGTCGAGACTAGGCCCTCAAGGCCATCGTAGTTAGCGACGAAAGCAATGTGTATTGGGTCATACGTTGCAGTCAGTCGCTAACTACAGTGGCCCTGGAGACTCTCTTCATCGTCGGAACGGAGCAGTGTGCCACAAGCTTAAGTCTTGTGCCCGAACCCGAATGTGCAATGACTTCTTAAACTTTAATTTTAAGACCGACTTTGCCTTTAAGATCTTGAACTTAACGCAAAGTTGAAGTAATATGGGGACGAGTTAGGTTCTTGAAGAACCAGTTATTCTTTGCCAACCTTTTTGTACTTTAATTTAAACTTTAGATCGAGTCGTTTAAGTTCTCACTGCACATACGGGCATTACCTTTTTAAGGCCTAACTATTTGGAACATCCCCCACCCCCAATTTACTCTAACTCCAAATGTCAGTAACGACACGTCTACAAACTCTCAATTAATTTCGCCCCTATAACGTTTTAGCCAAGAATACAGAAGATTTTACTTTAGGAAGGCAAACATTTCTAACATGACGAAACCTGAACTAATAAAGCAACGTTATAAAGTTAAGCTGTAACCATAATTCCGTATGCCACATAAGGACTCCACGAGTCCACGTCACCTATTGTAACGCCACTCCCAAATCTCCACGGAGCCAAGATCCCCGCGTATTTTATGGTGCATCGGCCAGAATTAATCAGAGTTCCCACCAAAATACTGAAATAATTTCCCTAAGTTTTCATGTTTTCCAGAGATAGTTGACGTCAATTTCCAGTAAGCTACAGGCTATTTATGAAAATATGAGAAAGGAAATTTTTCTACACATTTTACCAGAGTTTTACTTGTTTTTAGGGCTCACGGAGTAGCCCGATTTAATGAACCTTTAATTGTCAACACAGAAGTACAAGGATAAATTTTATTTTACCAAAATGTTCAACAAAATATGATCATTGCAATTAAACTTAGGCCGAAAAGTGTGGCTTTGTTTTTCCCCTGAGTTTTCCCGGTTTTTTTTTTGTGTGAAAAAATCGGAGAATTCCTCAGTTTTCCCTGATTTTGAAATGTGAATTCATTTCCCTGAGTTTTCCAGGGTCTTCAGGTTGGTACAGAACCCTGATAATTGTCAGACTGTCTGAGTTGGGAACTGAACCGTTGATCGGTCAGAAGAGAATGCCCATCGGCAGCTTTAACATACACCCACATTATAAACAAACGCCTTTTTCGACAACCGACCGGAAAACCTCGCGGGTTCGGGTGATGGGAAATAAATACGGATGGAACATACTAGCGCTGCATTTCTTAGCGTGGTCACACGCATCTTTATGTGCCATCGTTCAAATAGATCCGATTTCACGCATGAAATTTTACAAGAAAGGACGATTGAAGCACATTCGTTTTTAAACTTTTCGGCATGTAAAGGCGTTGAGTGGAATGGGCAGCGGGTCTGGCACGCGCTTCAGAGCCTTGAGCCGGGTCTCCAAGGGGTGCTTTCATTACCATACGCCCA
>JAHWFP010272081.1:0-19422 GCA_023313725.1 Lithobius niger
GGGTCAATCCCGGGAGGCAACGGGAAGGGGCCACGATGACTTCTAATCCCACGAAGAGAGATGTCGCGAAGGACAGGCAGGGCTGCGGGCAGGCCAGCGTTCCGGATGAGAATACGTCAATCCCGGGAGACAACGGGAAGGGGCCACGATGATTTCCATTTCTACGAAGACGGATGTCGCGAAAGGCGGACAAGGCAGCAGGGAAGACACACGTGGATTCGAGCGTGTAGCCAGATAAAAGTGGGTCGACCCGGGAGACAACAGGTGGAAGCCACGGCGACTTCATTTCTCACGAAGCGGGTGTCGCGAAGGCAGTAGGGTAGATGAAGAAACGAAAACGAAGGACAAGGATACAGAGCCGCCATGCGGCTTGAGACAAAGAGATGAAATCCACACGGCTACCATCTCTTATATAGGGAGGACTGCGCACGCGCAGGAGGGTACGGAGGTGGCCGTCGATCTAAGAAATCTCAAGGCAAGGATGCATCGTTGGGACAACAATGCTAAAATTGACAGGTATTGTACTTTTTCACAGCATAAGGAAAAATTATTTTTTCGGAGGAATACGGTACCTTGAAAGTTGTGTAGACTACCTATAACAAGCAAACTTCAGTCCTCAGTTTTCAATTGCTACTCACTTCCAATAGTTTGTTTAAAATAGTTGGAAACCAGAACAGTGGTTGTGGTTTCCAACCTCTGTAAACAAACCTAGTATTCTCTGAAATTACACAAACACCCGTCGTAGCATCTGGGACTGCAGTGAAGTACATTGCGCGGCCATCTAACCAAAAATATTTTCCCATATATTATGTGGCCGTGAATCGAACTCGGATCTGCAGTGTCATTTCTCTTCATTCTCCTAAATTCCTTGGTTTTACATTAGCTCTCCATTATGCATAATCATAATTTTTTTAACCTACTAAATATCAAAAAATAAATAAATTTGGATGCAAAACTATTTAGTAGGAGGGGAAGGGGAGGGGAAGAGAGGGGTGTATGAGGATTTTGGGGGATTCGTGATGTAGGAGGGGAAGAGACTCACAAACATTCGCTTCTCCCCGAACGTAAGTAGACTTCTAGATTTATCACCCAGTTTAGACGATCTCAGTGCTATACAACAATGCTTGTAACAATGCAGCAAGCTTGATACCTTCATCCCGGGACCGGAGTACTGGGATTTACATCCCAGGCCTGGAGTACTATGCGACTGTACGTGCAACAATGTTTACACAAAAAACGAATGCTAATGCCGATTTTCCCCTTTAGCGAACAAAGATGATGTTGCAATAACAATGACAGTGAATGCACTTTTCAATTGTTACACGACTGGATGATAAATAGATTATTACCCGCTTTCCTCATACTGAGCTCAACAATGGCTCGGCCCATGCAGGGTCTTCACGTTGTTAATCTCAGTACTCAGAAAGCAGGTAATAACCTATACAAGTCCGTATTCATGATGGGCTTTACAACAAGTTGATAAACTAATTAAACAAACTCCCATCTGTACTACAGTTCACGGATGAAACGACGATGTTTGGTTATTTACCTCAAGAGTTCAGATTCGAAGAAAAATCATTGTTGTGATTTGACGTCATAGGTTGGTACACAGGGATTATTAACAAGACCTGCAACCAAACACGAAACAATCAATGACCAACAATTCAATTCCTTGACAGGAGAATGTACTGCATAAACGGGCACTACAGCGATGCCAACTTTTTGGGTGGGTAAAATTTAATGTCCGATACTGTATATGTAACAGCACTATACTGACAGCAAGCCACTTAAAAATGCTGCTGCCAGTAAGCCCCATTATACTGTATGTACTGTAGGACTAGCAGCAGCATTTCTGAATGTCTTGGCACAACAGACTTACAGTACATATACTGTGGCTTACTAGCAGCGCGTTAAGTTTCTTGCTGCCACTACACCACTCTTACAGTACAGATAATTCGGCTTATTCCCAGTTCATCACTCTTACAGTACACATAATAGACTTAGTGGCAGGGGCGTTTTTAAAAGTGTTGCTGCCAGAACATCGATGTTAAAATACATATAATGGGGCAAGCGTCTTGTCACCTGTAAACCATCCTTATAGTACAGATAATGGGGCTTCCTGTCAGCAGCGTAGTTAAGTATCTTGCTGCATATAGTAGCGTGCCATGGGCTATCCAGATGTGGATTGTAAAGAAGCATGGTGTGGTTCTCGTAATACGCAAGAGAGGACGAGAGCCTTGCTCTCGCCTTCTTGCTCATGTAATGGCGAAGAAGTAGTTGTACGATAAATGCAGAGTATGCTTAAAATTGGCATCCATCTACTTTACCCTGAACCCACTGCACCCTATTACAACCTGGCGACATGATGGCGATGGTAAATATTGCACCAATCGTACAATTTTCTGCAAAAGGAGAAAGTCAGGGTGAAAAATGGGAAAAATGGAAGATGCAATTTGGTTTTTATGTAAAAGCTGCCAATGTGACGTAAGCTGGCCAAAAAGCTGCATTTATTCTACATTAGGGAGGTCCAGACTTACAGGATTTGTATGAAACATTTTCATTTGTAGACCAAGCAGGAAATGTGATTGCAAACCCAACGTTTAATCAGGTAATCCCTAAATTTGATGAGCATTTTGATACGAAGAGAAATATTTTATTCGAACGCCATGTTTTCCGTCGCACCAAGCTGAGAGATGATGAAACGGTGGGCGATTATTGGGCTTGACTTCGCAAAGCGGTTTTGTGTTGTAAATATGAAGCAAAAACGGACGAGTTCATTACGGAGCAATTTATTGATGGATGCAAGTGCTCAAGCTTACACCAAAGATTGCTGAAGAAAGCAGGTAGTACAAATGGTTTGAAGTTAGATGAATTGATCACAATTGCTAGGCTTGCTGAGATGACGCAATCGCAAGTTCGCAAAATGGAATCTGTTGATGCTCAAGAGAGTGCGAACAATCCAACAAGTGAACCACGACGAGGTCAAAGCAAAGTGGCAAATCAAAAAGGGAAATGGGGCTCATGTTTTAGATGTGGCTGTGATGGACATTACTAAAGAAATTGTGAAATTGCTTGTTATAAAACATGCACGAGATGCAAAAAGGTCGGACATTTTGCAAAAATGTGCAAAACGAAAATTAAAGATGAAATGCTACCTAGCTCAAACACGCAGCCAACCGGTGGAAGAACCAGACAGAACAAAGATTGCGATAAGAAGCAAGTTAATCTACTCACTGATGAACAAAGCAGCGACAGTGATGATGTTATTTTTGCAATATATGGGACAGTCACCAAACAGAAGCAACAGTCAACAGCGGAAAATTTGGTTCATCTCAGACACAGGAGCTTCGGTGGATGTCATGACAAAAAGAGACTTTCAAAGTGCGAAGAAATCATGTATCCAACCAACAAATGCAAGACTGTTTTCGTATGGCAGAACTGACCAATTAAAGTAGAAGGACAGTGGACTACTAGTTAAGGTTAATGATAAACAAATCATATAAAAAACCAAAACTGGTAAAAGGGACCACCAAGTTCCGAATGGTTCGGCCCTTCAAAGGAGTGATATCAACACACCTAAACATTCGCCAAGTTAATCACACTGATTAAATAGTTCGAAGGTGAAATGAAAACTAGAACATTGCTATACCACACCACCACACCACTTTTGTAATTTTTGATGGAGATTACCCATGCTTGCTAGGTAAACATTACATATAATGGGGCTTGCTGTTAGCAGTGTTTTTCAGTGGCTTGTTGCCAATTAACCATCCTTACAGTACATATAAATGGACTTACTACAGTAGTATTTTTAATTATCTTGCTCTCAGTAAACCACCCTTACATTACAAAATGGGGCTTGCTGTCAGCAGCGTTTTTAAGTGTTTTGCTGCTGTAACGGCGTTACTACTTCGTGAGGTGTTTGTAAATAATACCGAACTCGTGGTGTGCTGGTTGCAGAGTTTAAATTACTTTGGTGTACGTCTTTACTTTTGCGGAGTTTCAAACATAGCTCTCTACAGACCCGGAGTAGGGAATGAAGATTTCTAAGCCTGGCCTTCTAGGTTTCTAAGTAATTTATCGGTATCTTAGCTGCCACCAGGTGGGATAACCTAATGGTGGTTAATAGAGAAGTTAAATTTCCTATCTATAATAAACACCCATTAATCGACAAAGCCTGTTTGAAGTTCAAAATTCTTGGTTTTTAATAAACAGGGAGATCAATTTCAAATATAATATAGTACTTTACCTTTAATTTTGCTAGTTTGTTAACTTTGTTTAGTTACAAGAAATAACAGGCTTTTTCAATAAAAGCAACTCAGGATTTTATCATTAAAATCGGCTTACATCTTTTTACGAAAAAAAAAAATTCAAATTTTGAATTGATCAAAGTTTGTTTTGTCACACAAGGACTTTACAAAAAGGCTGATTCCTTTTAGTAATCATGTCTGCAATCTCACGCAGCAACTAGGGTTTTACCACTGAAGGACTAGGCTTCATTAGTTAAAGTTCCGATATACAAACAATTTAACTTAACACGGTGGTTAACATTAAGTTTGAAAGAAAGCTGGTTTTTAGGAAGGGACCGTGAACCCTTAAGTTATGGAAGGAACTAACATCCAGAAATGCAGATGGTTTAGTCTTCCATAACCGTGCTTCAACCTAAGTCAATTAAAGTTAAATCAAAAATTTAGAATGGGGCTCTAAAGATCTCTATTTAAAGTTAAACTATGCCCGGCATGGCAACAATGGTGGAGAGATCCCGATCCCCTCACCAGCGTAGTGACATTGGCTGAAGTCACCTGAGCTGTGCTATTGAACGCTGGCAGCAGGTCTGTTTTATACCAGCCTGCCAGTTGTTCTACCCTCCTTTCAGCGCAGACCTGCAGGAGAGCGACTGCCAGGATGGGAGGAGAGGGGCAGAGGACACAGGAGGTGGATGGAGCTGCACCGGCCAGCCGAGCTGTCACTTAAACCCAGAAGTAGAGGGAAGCGCAGACGGACGAGGGATCTAGGCTTGCAACCTTTCGAAGGATGCTTGACTATGTAGGGATAGGCCTGTCCATATCAACTAAAAAGTGACTGAGTGAAAATTCTTAATAGAACATCCTGTAAGCTCTAATTAAATTGAGAAAACAGCTTAATAGAAGGAATATTGGTAAGCCAGCCTTTTGGTTGTCACGTCAGGATCATTTCATGGATGTTAAACTTAGGCAAGTTTTGAAAACAGTGATGTTATGCCTCACTAAAATTGGCAGTGGGTTTGGAAAGGGCATGAGCCAGGTAGCGTTTTCTAAGTTATATTACATAAAGGTTTAATAATCAGCTAAGTGATACTATAAAGTATTTTATTTAAGGGGCATGAGTTATTAAAAAAGAAGCCTTTTTCTTAGTGATTAAAACCTTTAGTTTCAAGCTAAAACAACAGCCTAATGCCTCAACAACAAGAAATAAATAGTCATAGAGAACAATTTGGAAGTGAAAGTATACATGTATAATAAACTCAAGCATAGCAATTGGATGCTTGGTTTCTGTCCCCTACACACAAACTGTGGCTTTGTGCCGAAAAAGATCCAACAAAATACGTACATAAATACAGGAGTACTGGTCGACCGGAAGTTGGCTATGTGAGCGGCGGTTTTAGGTGCACACGTTTTCCACTGTAGAAAATTATTGGATGAAGAAAAGAGAGTTCTGTTTCCGTAGGATTGCAGATAAAGTTGTGGGCTTGAGTGTCTTGAAAACGGAGGTCGATTTGATCCAGTAGTTTTTGCAGTATGTTGCAAATAGTGTCCAAGTTAAGCAAGATAGGCCTATGTCGGCCTCAAAGTTGAAGATAAAAGATAGAGGCCCGGAGTTTGATATTTGGTGCCGGGTCTCGTAACCAATTATATTTTTGGCAAACGGCCTTTACACTGCCAGTAAACCACCCTTACAGTACATATAATGAGGCTTACTATCAGCAGCGTTATTTAGTGTCTTGTTGCCAGTAAACCATTCTTACAGTACATATTATAATGGAGCTCAATGTCAGCAGTATTTTTAAACCAGTAAACCACACTTAGCCTATACATTACATATAATGGGGCTTATTGTCAGGAGCATTTTTAAGTTTCTTGAGGTCAGTAAACAACCCTTAGCCTTCATTACATATAATTAGGTTTATTGTCAGCAGCGTTTTTAAGTTTCTTGCCTGCCAGTAAACCACCCTTAACCTACATTACATATAATGGGGCTTGCTGTCCCTGCTGAAAATGAACTGCAGAAAAAACTGCAAAAAAAAGTGCAGTAAATTGCCCACCCCAAAAAAACTACAGTTCTGTTTAGCAGTTAAACTGCAATTAAACTGCAGTTCAAACTGTAGTTAAACTGCAGTCCAATAATTGCAGGTGGAAATAAAATTTTAAAAATTGATAAATAAATTTCAGCTATCATTCATACCTTAATCTTAGCAGCACATGCACAGTAACAAATTTCTATTCTTAACATATATTCATACCTTCCCTGATATACTTTTACTTTACTTACAACGATGTATGTTGTCATCCGGCTTCATATACCTAGCCAATCACTAAGCATTAATGTGTATGGTTCCAAGTTTTTTTTTATATCCGCTAAAGTTATGCAACTGTTGGCTTGATTTTAAACAGTCAATTGGCATTTATTGTTCTACACTATACCAACTCTTTCTTGAACCATAAAAATTTTTTCATAATTTAAGAAGTGACACAATGTCACTTTCACTATTGGCAAACTGCAGTTATTTTGCAGTTTCTGAGTTAGTCTGCTGAAAACTGCAGTTAATTTGCAGTTTTGGTGTTATCTTGTTGCATTACCTGCAGTGTTAATGTGCACTTTTCACCCATTTCTTCATTATCGGTAAAATCTAATTTATCGGCAGCTTTCGAATGGAGTCAATTTTAGCTAGTTGGCCACAAGTCATTTAGCAAAACCAAAAATGTTTCAAACGACAGCAGCTAGACATTTTTTCTGTAGAAGCAACTAATAATTTGCCACCCCTCCCCAAAAAAAAACCTACTTTCACAAATCCTACTTTTACGTCGTCTCCCTCCTTCCACCCAAAAAAAACCTATTATCCGGCCAAACTGTATAAACAAAGAGGCACAGTCTCTTCCCTACAACCATATCTGCTGGAGAGAAAGGAAGGTGACACGATGATCAATTCCAAAATAGACAAAAAGAGCAAGAAAATTATCAACAAATTAACGAAAGTGAATATTTTTCGTAAGCAATGTCCTGGAATTCCTAAATTAAGTTGAACTAAAGTTTCCTTACCTTCTAATTTTTAGAAGAAGAAAAAAAAGGAAAGTAACTATTCAGTATCGGATTCCCAGTATTCGATTAATATATCAGTATCAGATCGAATTGGCAAAAAGTGTGCGTAGCACGGAAAAACAGACATTTGGAACAAAATAACTGAAAAACTACGATCATTTTATTTAGAGCATAATTTAAAGGTGGTGATGTGGTAGTCACATATTACCATAACATCAACTAGTACAAAACTTTGTAGGTGGTGGTCCCATGGCCAACATGGACATTTTTAAAGTAGGGACGACTTTCTTGGATTTTTTTTTAAAGGAGCCACACTGTATAATGTTAGTCAATATTGTTACAAATAGATTTTGCGGAATAATTTGTTCAGATAATTCGGAAGCTAACAATTAAAATTAATGTAAATCTTTTCCATTCCCTATTTAATTGATCACTAATCGGGCCCATTTGGGTTCCTGTTCTGTTTATTAATTAAAATTTTGTCATTGCCAAATGCCGATCACACTACATGACTATTAGCACAAAACTAATCAGTGCAATTAAAAAAAAAATATGTATGAAAAAATACATGGGCCTGCGGAATGGATAGGCTTAAAATGTGCGGGGGGGGGGGGGGGGGGGGACCCACGTTGGCACACCAAGTTTCATGCCCAAACTGCTGGTTTTCGAGCCTCAGTTTTCTGCCATTTTTGTGTTATCGTAGTTGTACTTAAGCTTCCCAGCAGTGTAACTAGAGTTATTTTGCAGTTTTAAAGTTAGCTTGTTGAATTTCACACAAATTGCAGTTTAACTGCAGTTTAAAAAAAAAATATTTTGTGGGTGCCGTCGAATCTACAGTTAAACTGCAGTTTCATTCCATTTCTGCAGTTTTTCTGCAGTTCATTTTCAGCAAGGGTCAGTAGCATTTTAAGTTTCTTACTGCCAGTAAACCACCCTTAACCTACATTTCATATAATGGGGCTTGCTGTCAGCAGCGTTTTTAAGTTTCTTGCTGCCAGTAAACTACCCTTAGCCTACATTGCATATAATGGGGCTTATTTTCAGCAGTATTTTTAAGTGTCTTGCTGCCAGTAAACCACCCTTAGCAGTAGTAAGGGATTTGGTGGAAAGCAGGCCCTTTTGAGCAACCCCCCAGTCCCCCCTGCATGCCCTCTCCTATTTTTTTGCGTTTAAAAAGTGTCCGGCGTGTAAAAAACTTTCTCGTTGGGTTACTCATCAGGAAAACCCGTGCTATTTGAATATTTTTTGCGGTGGTGCAGGGGCGAACAGAAGACCAATGGCGCACTAAATTTTTGGTGGGAGGGGGTATCCAAAAAAAAAACACACAGTTAGGCTACAAAAAAAATAGTTGTTTCTCAGGCCCTGCCTGGTGGTCAAATTTGCCCTTTGTCGATACTTTTTATTTGCTAGTTCAAGCTAAATTTATTACCTTTACAAGGAAAAGCAATTAGTTAGCTGAAATAAGTATTATTTAGCCTAAATTAACCACTTTCAGCTCCGTAAAATTAAGTGTTTTGCAAGTTTTTCCGTAAAATTAAAATGCAAGTGTTTTGAGCATTTGAAAGTAAGACTTGAGTTACTTCCAATAAAATAAAAAATTAAATAAAAAGCCTGGTTACTTTTTGAATGAAAATACCCTAGAAACAAACTTATTTCTTTTCGCAACCTTATCACTTCATCAATATTGAGTATTTTTGGTGAAGGGCAGCTTATTCTGTCGGTTTGTAGAAAGAGAACATTGTGGTATGATAGGCCTATTTTGCTTTTTTTTTGCTGAGCAACATTTCTATGAGTTTGAGGAATTCTAAAACCTTCACAGCTATCGTCTTTAACTTGTATCACTAACCTCTTAAGTGAAAGTTGTATAGATTGTTTTTTTTTTTTAGTGCTTGTGTCATTGATCTCTAGAGCGACTAACGGTCTCTGGCAAAATATATCACAATAATATGGATTTAAAAACAAAAAATCTATCAGATGATCACTCACTATAAAAAAACAGGGGGATCTTTTATGTGAGTGTTCTGATTGAATTTTCTTTGTTGTATTTTTAAAATCATTGATACCATCACAGCGCCTATTTTTGTTAGTCAATAACGTGAAAGTTTGCAACATGGGATCGATGACTTGGCAAGAATTATACAGCGTTGATTGTTCTCATATTGTTATTAAAAATCAGTATTTTTCACATTGCAAGCATGTGAAAAATAAATTAGATTGTGCTAAATTGAAGACGAGCAATTACAGTTAGAATTTTTAATTGTTTTAAAAAACTGCATGCTGGCTATTCCAAATGCTGATTGTGTGGTCTCTACAATGGAAAACTTAGCGTTAAATCATTTGCAATTCAACTGAAAATTACTGATTTTAAGTGTTAATTAAATATAATAATATTCACCATATAGGAGCGTATATTCCTACATCCGTCTTCTTCGAAAAAATAGCCATCAATGGATTTTAGTAGCTCGGAACCTTGTTTATATGTAGGTCGGGACTTAGTCACTGCCGCTGCCTGATTAGTTTTTCTGAGCTAAACCAAGTTTGGTTCGATCAAACGTATTTCTGAAATTCACAACCTGGTTTCTTGAAATTTAATTTTTTGCTCCTCACTAGAAACTGATCGCCGATCGGTGGAACACTTTCATCGCCAAACAAGAGACAAAACCAACACAAAAATGAGAGAAATCGTACACATTCAAGCTGGCCAATGCGGTAACCAGATTGGCGCCAAGTTCTGGGAAGTCATTTCCGATGAACACGGCATAGACCCAACTGGTACCTATCATGGTGATTCGGATCTTCAACTGGAAAGGATAAATGTGTATTACAATGAAGCCACAGGAGGTAAATACGTTCCTCGTGCCATCTTGGTCGATTTGGAGCCTGGGACCATGGATTCCGTGAGGTCTGGGCCATTTGGACAGATCTTTAGGCCAGACAACTTTGTTTTTGGTCAGAGTGGTGCTGGTAATAACTGGGCAAAAGGCCACTACACAGAAGGTGCTGAACTGGTAGATTCAGTTTTGGACGTAGTTAGGAAAGAAGCTGAAAGCTGCGATTGTCTTCAAGGTTTCCAGTTGACCCATTCTCTGGGTGGTGGAACTGGATCTGGAATGGGCACACTGCTTATCTCGAAAATCCGAGAGGAATACCCCGACAGAATCATGAACACTTTTAGTGTTGTACCATCTCCTAAAGTATCTGATACCGTTGTTGAACCCTACAATGCTACTCTCTCTGTGCACCAACTTGTTGAAAACACTGATGAAACCTACTGTATTGACAATGAAGCCTTGTATGACATTTGTTTCCGTACATTGAAGCTTACAACCCCGACATATGGAGAGAAACTGGCTGGCTCGCTCAGTGGTTGATAAATTCGTTTGAATACGCCCCAGTTGTGCAAATACGTTTGAATAGACTTAATAGTCCGTCATCAACTATGTCAATAGTGCGTTTGAATAGGTCTTCCTGGGTCGATTAATCAACATATCAAAGTCCAACCAAGGAATTTTACTTGCCTCGGGAAAAAAAATGCAAATGTGATTTTGAAAATGTTACCTGGGGATTTTGTGGTGTGGCAACCTTACTTGAGATTCGATTTTTAAAAGTTTTTAAGTTTTCCTACACAGATATGTGCTGTGAAAAAAAGGTATTTAAGCTCTTGGAATTTCTTGCAAAGTTCACACTGATTTTGGGGGCTTAAGATGATGGGCTGAAGTTAAGAGCTGCCATATGTAAGTTTTACAGTTTATTATATTTATTTTTTTTTATGTAAAATATTATAAATCAAAATTAGTGTAAAATTAATTTTACACAACTCACTATAGGACTAGTGTGTGAGTGAGGTTTAGGAACATATCTTAGTTACAGTGTATTGGTCCTGTTAACTTCATCAAATAAATACACTCGAAAGCTGCGTGTTATTAAATTAAGGACTCTTAGGTGTGATGGGGGGGGGGGGGACAACCTCTTTGCAAATTTTAATTAGGTACTTTTTAGAGGATGAATTAGTACCTTAGCAAACTTAGATTAGGGACTTTTTTGTGGGGATGAATCAGGACCTTTTCTAGTTAGCACACCACAGAACCAGAAGAGGACAGAATATTTGATTTGTCTTCTCCTGGTTCTGAAGGGTGTTAACTAGAAAAGTTGGACTTAGAAAATTGTGGGTCGTCAGTTTTTTTGTTGATTAACCTGTATATTTCCGTAAAATACTCAAATGGACATTATTTGTATAATGAAATACCAGCCTTTCACAGTGTATAACTGTCATTATAAATTATGCACATAATTACGGCTCTTGAGGACTTTGCACTAGATTTATGCTCAGAATTGTTTGAAAATGAGCACCTGTATGAGTACGCTTGACAGGAAAAAAATTCTTCGGTGAGAGTATTTCGAGGCCTTAAAATTCTAGATAAATGATTGTGCTGTATTTAGACCTGGGTGAAAGTCAGTCTTAATTGAAAACGAGCAAGTAGGAGGAAAGCCACCAAAGTTTATACATTTTTAGGGACTTTAAATGCATTTTTAGGAGGTTTGCAAAGCTAAAATAATCAGGACATCAGCTGCTTGTATGTTAATCTCCGAACTTTTTCGGGGGGGGGGGGGGGGGGGGAGATGTCTGTAATTTTACATGTTAAAAGTAATGGTAAACAGGCATGGGAGATTTCAGCTTTTTTTGTGCTGAGCAACATTTTCAGTTAGTTTCTTAATTTTTTGATGCTTCTGACTTAAGTTGGACGTATGACAGATTAAAACTTAGGTGAATCTTAAATGCATTCTTAATACGGGTCTTATGTATTCAGCTTATTTTCAGAAAAATCCATCGTATTTTTTTGCTCAAAAATACTTTTCAGCTTTTTTTTTGTTCAGGGCCACTCTCATGCCAATGTAAAGTCAGTTGCTTTGGCTCGAATTTCACCAGACAGGTAAGCCAGAATAAGCTGTTTCTTGATTTATTCAACCTAACCCCAAATTTAGATAAGCCAGTGTTTTTTGGTTGTCACTTATAATTTTTCTTTGTTGCATTTCTGATAATATTTCAATCAGAGAGGGAATGAATTAGGGACCCCTTTGCAAACTTTAATTAGGTACTTTTTTAGAGGATTAATTAAGGATTATTGTGCTGTATTTATACGTGACAGTTATAATGTCTTTACTCGTATATTTTATCTCTGAACGTTTTCCAGGGGAACAGGGGAATCAATTTTTAAAAATAGATTTTTTAACTTTTCACCTCTGAAGTTTTTCGGAAAAACATAAATACAGACGCAAACCTATTTACATTGACTTTTGGATTTATAAGTCAGACTGTCTGAGCAGGGGATCAGGCAGTTTGACTTACAAGTCCAAAAGGCAACATAAATAGGTTTGCGTCTGTATTTATTTAACTCTTGTTTGAACGTTCGGCTTTTCCATCTTTATGGCGGTTGAGGTGGGAGGGGGAGGACGAAGTGTAAAACACAGTACTTTGGCTTCGGATTGCTTTAGTGAACAGATCTTTTCAAGATATAAGTTTAATAGTAAGAAAAAGCCAGGGTTTACATTCGGACGGTCCCAGTCGGAGTTTGCATGGAGATTTAAAGAAAAAATATTTACACAAAATTAGTGTCCGTTAGAATGCCGATGTCGAATTGGTTCGGACTAATGGTAGTGTTTCTGGGGGTAAAAAAATATATAAAAAGATTAAATATACTAGCTTAGATAAATGCTATATCGCATTAAGTAAGTCAAGTTTCTCAGCAGAGAATGGCGATCGAGAAAGACGGACATTTTCATGGTATTTGTGATCATCCAAACAGAATAAAAAATATCGTACTAAGTCTGTATCCAACATATATGTGAGGTTAAGTACCTTAAAGGAAGCCCCTCCTAATTCACAACTAAGCTAGTGTTGTGGGCGTTTTGCCCGACAAGAATAATGAAAATAAATTACAAATCTACATCGAGTTTTCAATAATGGCGGCCGGAAATGGTGAGCGCTGCGGTTGGTTTGGAGTGATTTTCAAACTGGTGTAGTAAATCTTCTAGTAGGAATTTTAAAGTTCTGTTTTGCCAGAATTGTAGCTGGGGTGTGTGGCTATTAAGGGTTGAAGAGTTTGGCCTTTTTAGTCCTTTATTGACGGAGATATGGCTCGGCAAAGACCGAGGTCTTTTTGCGTTTTTGGGTGCTCAAGAAAAAAGTGTTCGTTGCGAAAACAAAGGTTTTTCGACAGGGCGACATTACAGCATGTGTAGTGCATACAGATATATTTACAAATAACTTTTTATTTAGTTCTTGTCAATTGTAAGTATCACCGTTTAATTTTACATTTTATAAAAAGTTACTGCTATAAGTTTGAACGTGAAGTCCCCCTGCCTGTTTCTAGGGGGGGGGGGGTGCAAACGCTATATGAGGCGGTTAGTTCACAAGTGGTGTAAGTCCATTTAAGTCCATTTTGAGATAATTAAGGTTAAACAAACGAACCCGTTATAAAAATCACTGTTAAGTAATACTTAATGTTGAAAGGTGTGGCATTTGAATCTTGTATAGTACATGAAACTGTGAAGACTGGAAACTTAATATCCCAAAATCACGGGCGTGGTAGCCATCTATTCACCACCCCAACAATAACATGTTGAACACAGTAAAAAAAAAACTATTTTTTTATTGCATTTCTGGACTGTGCAATTGATTCTAAGCAAATTTCCTTTTTACACCTCCCATCTAACTCTGTAACCTTTGGCCCTGTGTAGAGTAAGTGGCACTTAGGAAAAAAAAAAGGAATGACCCTGTGGACTTAGTCACTTGTGAACTAACCGCTTCATATGAACTTTTACATTTTGATTGGTTAGAGTGGCATATCCACTCTGGTCTCAGTAATCAAAAATTGGTCCGAGTGGTATAAATATTTTATGAACTTTCACATTATGAAAATGAGGAATTAGCAACATTAGGATGGTAGTCCCGAGTTATAAGCTTTAACACATTAAAATGATATTTGCGGTTACAAATAAATAATAAAAAAGTCATGGATTCGAGTTCGATTATTTTAACGGGGATGGGGGCTGCAATTTAAGCAAACTGAGCTGCAATTTAAGAACACCTATATATTTGAATCCTAAAAAAGGAGTACGAAATTGCACTAGTTTCCTTGGATACGTATTACAGCATAATTAATGTTCACGATGATAACAACGAAATTTCGTACACCGTCGATGGTGGAGCGAACTGGATTAAGGTGCGAGTCATCCCAGGTGCTTACGAAATTTCCGATTTAAATAATTGCATTCAAGCTGTAATACAGCGAAACGGACACGAAATAAAATACCATTGCCATAGAACCAAACCACAATACTTTAAAAACTAACTTAATCATTGGTAATCCGGCCTATGGAGTGTCCTTTTCGGGAGATAATAGTTTAGGCCATGTCTTGGGGTTCCTCCACGGCACTTATACTAAATCTCAACAAGGGAAAAAATCTGTAGATATTTTGGGCATCAATACGATTTTCGTTCACACTAATATAATAGGGTCCTCGTACGTGATTGACGACACACAACCTTGCATTTACGCTTTCTATCCAGGAGTGCCCCCTGGTTACAAGATGATTATCACTCCTCAAAATTAGATTTATTTGCCAGCCACTACCGATAAGATTAGAAATATATGCATTTGGTTAACTTCTCAAGATAACGAAATAATAAATTTAAATGGCGAAACGCTCACGGTCCACCTTCACCTCAAATCGAAAAAATAATCCTTATATAAAAAACAAAAAGAATGTTGGTATTCTAAAGAAAAAAAAGAATACTGGGAAAAGGATTAGTCAAAGATAATAATAAATAAACACCAAAAAACCGAGCATTCATCAAATTTGTTACCGCGGCTAGAAGATGAGTTTAACTGAAGATTATCTGAACATAAACGAATCGTTACAACACGATTCCTCCGTAGAGAGTTATTCTTTTCACGAATATAATCCGATTGTAGGAATTAACCTCAACAATGTCAATTCGGAAATTAGAATTATAATCAAAAACCAGGATTTTTTTCTGCATGTTGCTAACAGTTATCTTCTGATTACAGGCAAGCTGCTGAAAAGCGACGGTACTAATTATGTAGATGCTGACGTCACGACTCTCGTCAATAATGGTCCCATGTACCTGTTTTCCAGCTTTAAGTATCACTTGGGGGACAAGCTCGTTGACGAGTTAAATTACCCGGGGTATGGGACACTCATGAAAGGCCTGCTTACGTACGGCTCGAGTGATCAAGTATCATTGCTGGGGAACTGCTGGGCTTTAGATGCTGCTGAAGCTTCCACTGCTAGTTTGGACGATAACATAGGATTCAAATTGAGACATTCCACCATCCTGAAGGAACCTGTCCCTAAAGGGAGCTTCTCATTCGCCATTCCTATAAAACACTGCATGGGATTTTTAGAAAATTACGACAAGGTACTCTATGGTACCAAGCATGTGCTGACATTGTCTAGGGCGAGCAACGACGATGTTGTATTTAGGGCCGCAGCCACTGCTGCCGGAAAAGTCGAATTGAACGGTGTTTCGTGGCACGTGCCGCACATCACAACGTCCGACGAGCAAAAACTCAGGCTTTTTAAATACATTGAGGGGGGGATGAACGTGGATTTGGGTTTTAGACACTGGCATTATGATTCTTGCGAATTGCCACAGAGCACCAGCTTCACGTGGAGGGTTCTCACTACTTCAGCGGTGGAAAAGCCTAGGTGGGTCATTCTAGCTCTGCAGACTAACAGAAAAGATGCTCAAACTAAAAATCCTGCTGTGTTCGATAACTGCAGTCTTCAGGACGCTCACGTGACTTTAAATTCCGAGCGTAACCCCTTCCTCGATTTAGGCGTAAATTTTTCCAGCGGAGAATATGCCATCCTCTATAGAATGGTTAAGGAGGTTAGATGCGCTTTGTACGATGTCGGGGATCTATGCATCGATTCGGTTCAGTTTAAAAAGACTTACCCTCTAGTGATTTTGTTCAAGATGATGTTTGCGGGAGTCTTTGTAAATATTACCAAATCCTCGCTTAGAGAAATGAAACTCGTGGTGTGGGGGTGAGAAACGTACTTGATGGCTTTCTCTTTCGTCATTGTCAAGACGTTGTTTCTCTTGCGCTTGTTCTCTATCGTCTTACCGAAAATCGAATTATTTTGCAGTTTGTAGAGGTTTTTGTCAAAATCGTTACTAGCTGCTTGCCGTTTCTCGTTATTAAACTCTATGTAAGGTTTCAGCCAAGGGGCTTGCTTAAAGCTGATCGCTCTGTGTGTTTTCATGAGAACCATGCAGAGAGAGCTGTAGTATTTCAAATTCCTATAGTGCACCACGTAGTTTGTCTTTGAGCGAAGGTTAGTTGTCAACTTTAGGCCTTTGTTGTACGTTAACCGCAAGTCCTCGATTGCCCGATGGTTGAAAGGAGAAGGTATAGGATTTGTGATTTTCATGTGCTCCGGGGCTAACGGGAAATCATTGTGTGATGCGTGAAGCATCTCGGGGTATTCCAAGCCCACTTCTAATATCAGCCCCGTGTCACTCTGATCTCCATAATTGTCGAGATTTATATCCTCGAGTTGGTCTTCCGGCACCCATTCGTACTCTCCAGTCGGTAGATACTCGCACATTACACAACCATACAAGTTGTTGAAGTCCAAAAATATGATGTAAGAATTCTTTTTATCAGGGTCGATGGTAGATGGTATATACGGGTTGTTGGCTTTAGTGTATCTTCTAGCTATAAACGAGACACCGCCTCTTATACCCTTTTCCACCATAAGATGCATGTCAATGTTAGTGACGATATACAATGACACTCCCGTTCTCTTGAGGACCACGTCTCAAGATAGGGAGGGTGTAGAAATGTAATGGGAGGGGTCCAATCCGTAACTAGCCAAACTCGTCGCTCTAAAGTTTTCAAAGACATCGGCTAAAAGCCCGACGTCCGCCCACAAATACAGGTCGTGGTAGTCTCCAAAGGTTTTGCATTTACCTAAATCCCAAATCTTCATCGCGTGTTGATAAGCTTCGGAGCAGATCGCTCCTTTCAACGAGACAAATGCCGACATGGGAGGTAAACACTTCTCCTCAAACACTTCCACATTTGTCAGGTATTCATAGGGAAACACACCTTTTCGCCTAAGGGCTCGTACGAGCTCCACGGATTCACCTTCGTAAAGCTTGTCCATAATGCTAAAGCTATTTAAGTTCGTAGCTAGAGTTTCCAACAATGCTGTCATAAATGCTAGACTATCTATGAATGTAAACCCGCCCAATCTCATACTGCTGATTCTTTCCTTGTTCTTAGCGATGATCCTGGCATTATGCAGAGCCTTCAAATCTTTAAACGAATTCAAAGCCTTCACGACGAAATGACTGTCGTATTTTTCGAAATTATGCACAACAACCACTATGTTATTGTTCAAAGTGTAAGAAAAGTTACACTTGCTGTGCGCGACTCCTCTAAATTCACCGGTGATGCGGTCGTGGTCTCGTACTTTTGTAAATCTGTTGAACTTTTCTTGGGGTGGGGTGAATGCTCCTTGTTTGCATATATGGCACACCGCAGCTTCTTTGTACACCAACCCCTGTTCCTTGGTTAAGTGTTTCATTCATTGCTTGTGGGAATCCATGTAAGCCACGATCGTTTTCTGCTCCTCTAATATAGAGTCGAAGAAAACTTGCACGCAGTCTACTCTGTACAACATTTTAGAAAATACTCCACCTAAGTGGTCAACAATCACATAGGCAAAACTGCAAGTTTGGTGAATGTGGTTAACTCTGGTATATGTATCCTTTCCATCACAACTGGAGACTGGGTACAGCGCCGCTTCAAAGTCCACGTAAGCTATGTACAACCCCCGCCACACTTGTGCCGTTTATACGCGAGCTGATTAGAGCAATTCACACCGCACGATTTGCAGCTCACGTTACTTTTTCCTTCGTGACGCCTTTCGTGTCTCCGTTTATATTTATTGTTCCTGAACGTCTTTTTGCAGTATTGACACAAGAAAATCTCATTGTCAAATATCTCTCGTTTTTTTTCTTCATCACTCATCTTTGGTCCTTTTTTTTATCTACCGAAACCGTCTCTTCGTTCGTCAGAAGAGACGAATCTGAAATCCTGGTATGAACCATAGCTTTTGTTAAATCGGGAAAATACTTCCGACAAGCTAGAATATGTACATTCAAACTTGATTTTTTCAAGCGTGGTCATTTTTCCATCGCATCGGTCGTTGTGCGCCAAAACTTCATCATAGGAAGAAACGAGTCCTCCGCAATCGAGACAAGTAAAGTTTAAAACGCAAGGCTTCTGCAAATGACTTTCCACCTCTTCTTGCGATAAAAACTCAACTTTGCATTTCTCGCACTGGAACCTCGAGACCACCTTGTACTTGGCAGCCATGGTTGATATGAAGATTGACGGAATTATCCACGCCTTTTATACCCACCGCTCGTATCAACTGGTCCACGCGCTAGAAAGTCACACCCCTCATCGGTAAAAAAAATACGCGTAACTTGTGAAAAATGCTCACCGTGCTTTAAAAAAAAAGCTTCCTGCAAAAAAAATTCAAATAGCTTGGGTTTTCCTAATGAGTAACCCAACGACAAAGTTTTTTACACGCATGACACTTTTTAAATGCAAAAAATTAGGAGAGGGCCTGGAGGGGGGATTGGGGGGTTGCTCAAAAGGGCTTGCTTTCCACCAAATCCCTTACTACTCTTAGCCTACATTACAAATAATGAGGCTTATTGTTAGCAGCGTTTTTAAGTGTCTTGCTGCCAGTAAACCACCCTTAGCCTACAGTACATATAATGGGGCTTACTGTCAGCAGCGTTTTTAAGTTTCTTGCTGCCAGTAAACCACCCTTAGCCTACATTACATATAATGAGGCTTATTGTCAGCAGCTTTTTTAAGTGTCTTGCTGCCAATAAACCACCCTTAGCCTACATTACATATAATGAGGCTTATTGTCAGCAGCGTTTTTAGGGATCTTGCTGCCAGTAAACCACCATTAACCTACATTACATACAATGGGGCTTGCTGTCAGCAGCGTTTTTAAGTTCCTTGCTGCCAGTAAACCACCCTTAGCCTACATTACATATAATGAGGC
>JAHWFP010272082.1:0-21920 GCA_023313725.1 Lithobius niger
AAGATCAGTAAGTTATCTTTTTGTTGAGTTTATACCTCTACAGTCTATTTCTAGTCTTAGAAGGCTGTAGGATCAGTAAGTTATCTTTTTGTCGAGTTTATGCCTCTACAGTCTAATTCTAGTCTTAGAAGGCTGTAGAATCAGTAAGTCATCTTTTTGTTGAGTTTATACCTCTACAGTCTATTTCTAGTCTTAGAAGGCTGCTGTAGGATCAGTAAGTTATCTTTTTGTCGAGTTTATGCCTCTACAGTCTAATTCTAGCCTTAGAAGGCTATAAGATCAGTAAGTTATCTTTTTGTTGAGTTTATACCTCAACAGTCTAATTCTAGTCTTAGAAGGCTGTAGAATCAGTAAGTCATCTTTTTGTCGAGTTTATGCCTCTACAGTCTAATTCTAGTCTTAGAAAGCTGTAGGATCAGTAGTTATCTTTTTATCCAGTTTATCTTTTATCCAGTTTGTGCTTTCATAGTCTGTAATTCTAGATCCTTACAGAGCTGAGAGTTCTAGATCAGTAAGTTATCTTACAGAGCTGAGAGTTCTACCCCAAAACAAAACTTGTTAAGGATTCCCGCCAAGCTTTTCGGCCAAGCTAAGCCCACCAAGTAAAATTCAAACGTTAAATGAAATAATTGAAATTTTGATACATTTCATTTAATCTTCGAACTATTACTCGGTGGGATTAGCTTGGCGAAAGAGCTTGGCGTTTCATATCACGACTTCACACGGCCGAAAAGCTTAGCGGGAATCCTTAACAAGTTTTGTTTTGGGGTAAATCGAGTTTACGCCTTCACATTCTTAATTCTAGAGTCCAACTGTTCTAGATTTAGTAAGTTATCATTTCACCCAGCTAGTGTTTTCACAGTCTATAATTTTCGAGTACAGAGCAAAGAGTCCTAGATCAGTAAGGTATCTTTTTATCGAGTTTATGCCTTCAGAGTCTAATTCTACTTTTACAAAGCAGTACAGTTCTAGATCATTAAGTTATCTTTTTATCGAATTTATGCCGTCACAGTCTGTAATCCTAGAGTCTTACAGATCTGTAGAGTTTTAGATCTGTAAGTTCTTTTTACCCAGTTTATGCCTTTGCATTTTCTAATCGTAGAGTCTTACAGAGCTGTAGAGTTCCAGAACTATAAGTTACCTTTTTGTAGAGTTTATGCCTTTGCAGTCATTCTAGGGTCTTACAGAGATGTCAAGTTCTAAAATCAGCACGTTATCTTTAGACAAGTTTACGCGTTTAAATTTGTCTCTTTTATTTTTCTTCGTGAAGCTTATCACTAGTACGCGTTAGGTTTGTAGTGGCATGATCTACATCTTATTCTTAACGTACAGTTCTAAATTGTAAATGTTAAATTTCTTATTTTAAATATTTTTAATGAATATTTTTATCATGTTAAATCCTTTTTAGATGACTATCAGTTTGTATTTTGTGCGCGCCTTATATTAAACTAGCCACATCACTGGCGTCGCTCGCTCTGTTGGCGTCGTCTCGCTTCGCTCGAGGAGGTTTGCATGAACAAAGTATGACGCCACGAACAAACATCATGAGGGTAAAATAAAAACTTTGACGTTATTTTTTGAGGTTTTTTCCGCGTATTTGAGGGTCATAATATCGAGTTACAGCGATGAAAATAGGCCTAACTGAAGCGCAATTTAATTATCGTTCACTTGCTGCTACCCCCACCTTTGTAGGTGCCTTAAATCAAGAGGAGTACAGATACAAACACACTCACATCATACGTTTTTAATGACGTCCATAGTAATTACAACAATTAAAAAAAGGGCGAGTTATTTTTGTAATACGCAACTGAAATTCATCTTAGTTGCCGTGTATAACACGCTTTTTTTCTTTGTGAATATATCGCTGATCTCATTAGCAATAAGTTTTTATATATTTTATATTTATGCTCTTACCTTTCTTTCTTTAAATTTCTCACGTACCGTTTATACGACTTTGCAATCAAAATGGAATTTTTTTCCTCCGTTTTTTTTTCCGGCTCTTCTGAAAACCCAGACGCAAAAGCGCTCAGCTTTTCTCCCGCCGGAATTGATGATTTTCGCAACACAGTTTCGGGGTGTCGAATTAAATTTTCAATTAGTTCTGGCTGGAATTTCGCCTTTGCCGCTTTAGGCCAGCCCTTTAATTTCTGAACGGTCGGCGGAAAAAATTCTAATTTTCGACGTGTTTAGGCCTCTCAACACTTACACGGCGCTTTGCAACCGTGAAAGTTTTCTCTCTTCTTTTATTAGGCTTAGTAGTTAAATGCTCGCAATAAAATGAAATGAAATAAAAAAGACGGAAAAGTAAAGAGAAAAAAAAAAAGCTAACAGCCAGCATTAACATTCCGAACATTTTTTTTCTCTTCGTTTCGTGTTCGTTTTGTTTCCACCTTTCGTGTTTTAGGTGTTCTACGCAGTTAGTTTGTCTTAATAGTAAAATGTCGACCGAACCGAGTGTTGCATAAGTTAAGTAGAGTTTGAGAGTGCAGGAATTAACTTCCTGCATAGGGAGAGACAAGGTTCTACTACAGAAACGGCCGGATCTTGAATGAAAAATAGCATACGCGACTCGGTCGGGCAATATGGCCACCGAAAACGCCACTTATGCAATTGATTTGTTCTCTTGCCGCTTTCTGTCAACCGATGGCTAAACTGACAGTACAAAATGCCAACGGTTCCTTCCCTTGCAACACTTTCTGGATGCACGAACGTGTCTTCTTTTGTTTTTTTCCAAGCGCAGGGAATAACTTAACTGTGGTTGAGTGATAACATTAAAACTATTTAAAAATACCTACATTTATAGATAACAAAAATGTGTAACGCAAATCTACGCAAAAATTAAAAATTAAAATTAAAAACCGCCACTAGCTGTCAATAGATGTTGCGGCTCACCGAGCAAAGACGCGATTCCCGAACCGATGTCGAAAAAATGGGCCAGACTTGGCGGCCATTTTGTCTAATATTGTTTTAGGTCGAGCCGGATAGTTTATTGGCCATGAGAGAGAATTGTTAGATCGGTATATCGCCCCTAGACAGTTAGCTGGGTCTGTTCGCCTCATAAAACATGAATATCCAGCAATTTGTGATAAAAGGTGCCACTTTGCACAATTTCACTTTATGTCCACACAAGTCATTTAAGATAGGGACCCCACAAAAAAATCCATTTAAATTCAATATGGTGGCCATTTTACAAAATGGTGGAATAAAATCTTTAAACTGGCGCACACAAGCAGTTTAGGTGTTTTTTTATTCAGTGTATTTAAGGTCAGAAATTCAATGGAACCATTTAAAAGTAGCCTACGTATTTTAATTTTGAAGAAATCAATTTAAAATCTATATTGCAGCCATTTTCCACAATGGCAGACTGATTTTTTTTAAAAATGGAGTACGTTTGCAGTTAAGAAGCTTTTTCAACGTGTTTTGGTCAGAAAATTAAATGGAACTATTAAAATGGCTATATTTTAACAAAAGTAATCAAATACAATTGAATATGGTAGACATTTTTCAAAATGGCGGGCCAAATCTTAAAAATAGAGTACGTATAAGCATTAAAGTTGTCGTTTTCAATGTGTAGTTAGTCAGAAAATGTAATAGTACTATTCAAAAGCATGTATTTATTTTTTTAAAGTTAAATAAAAATCAATATGGTGGCCAATTCCCAAAATGGCGGACTAAAACTTAAAGATGGAGTACATAAGCAGTTAAGATGTCGTTTTCTATGTGCCACTGTTGTGAGGTGCTAAGGGAGTGGACGATAAGTTTCGAGTCAAGCTCAATTCCTATTCACTCCTTACTGTATAGCTAGGGGACTATACACAATAGCGTCACATATTAGGCATCGGCTTCAAGTTTTCCCCTTGAACCGACCCTGTTCAGAGCAGAGAGACTGTGGGCGCACCGTCTCTCCTACACCAAGTCCCCATTCTGGCCCAGCCGGCCAGCTTATATACTGGCCAGGAGGGGGGAAATCCCCTTCAGGTTTTACGTCACGTGACAGGCTAGCTGGCACGAACCGGTTCCGACTAGTTGAATAGAGGAGCAAGCTCGTTCCCGGCTGTTGGCGCTCTGCCAATAGCTGCGTTTAGGCAGATATTGAGAGAGTGCACAAGCAGCGCATGTAACTGCAAGGCGCACCGCGTAGTAGCGCCTCGCTATACATTATAGCGTGTTACACTGTCTTTTTTCCATTTATCCAGGTTAACTGATAAATAGTAATAATAATAATAATAATTTGACGGAATTACAGTTGCAGCTGGACAGGGAAGGACCTTAACAGGTTACTAACACCCAGCCAAATTACGGTAGGAGCTAAATGAGATAGCTACGCGGAAGAAACTGTTGTTTGTACCAACTACCGGGTGACCTCGTATATCCAGCTGAATATCATGATCCAAAACAACAAAATGCAGGGTACATTATGCTAACAGATAACTTGGTGAAATTTAAAGAACTAGTAAGTTTACCAAATGATGTAAAAACTTAATATTTGATGAAGTAGAAGGGATACGGCCTACCATTGAAAATCGTAAGGCACGTTGGCAGAAACAGTGAGCACTTAAGTACAACACAAAAATTCTGAAAGTGATATTTAACGTCTTGTAACCAGGAAGTAACAATTCAAAACAAACACAGTCGTCTGGAGGAGGATCATCAATGACACCTCGCCATCTCCAAGACTTACAGACAATATTTGTATTTTATACAGCATAGGACCACTTTGGAATCAGCTACCTACCCAAGTTGCAGCTATGACAGTTGAAAAATAAGTTCGTGAAAAAATGTCACTCGCCGATCTACGTGCTATAATATGGAAGGTAAAGATTTAATTGCTTTGGAAGCTAAGTACTGCTTCGGATGCATGGTCAACCTACGAACAAAGCAAGATCTGTAGAAATGGAAACTCAACAGCACATTGATGAAGCCTGTCAGTCCATTGCTTTAGCACACGTTGCATCATTCATAAGTCATAAACTAATTTGTGAAAACGTAAGAAGTTTGTGTATCTTTAAAATGTACAGGACAAAACTGATTAAGCTCACAGGAGAGGGTGAACAGCCACAAGTTCATACAACCCGATTTACAGAGTTATCTACCATTTCCTTCAACTTCAGGCTGAGAAGACTGGCAAAGAATATGTTCTTGGCCGAGATAATACTAATATTTTCAAGATGTAGCACTCGAAGACAGTGATGCTGATGCCATAGCATTTCAAAGATTTATTATGAGGTTGCGAAAAGTGTTGTTTCAGTCCTCTGCTAATTTCAATGGAAGCTTTGCTGGTCTTCTCTACCATTGAGGGAAACGGTAGAGAACTCTCTCTAAAAGCGGTTGTATGAACTTCTGGTTGTTCATTCTCTCCTGTGAGTTCCATCAGGTTTGTCCTGTACATTTAAAAGAAAATCCCAATAGAGATATGTACTCAGTGTCTTCACAAACGAGTTTCTCACTTATAAATGATGCAACGTTTGCAAAAGCAATGGATTGACAGACATCGTCACCATGCTGTTGGTTTTCATACCTACAGATATTGCTTTGTTGCGTAGGTTGGCCATGCCTCTGATGTGGTACTTAGCTTCCAAAGGAATTAAATCTGTGCCTTCCATTATAGCATGTGAATTAGTGTTCTCTATGAGTAATATTTTTTCACGAACATATTTTTCAACTGCCATAGTTGCAACACGGGCAAGTGGCTGATTCGTAAGTGGACCTTTGCTGCATGAAAAACAAATATTATCTATACGTTTTGGAGATGGCGTGGATGCTTGACGTGTTTGGCGTGGGGTCACTGTTTATGATCCCCCAGAAAACTGTGGTTTGATTTGAATTCTTACTTCCTGGTTACAAGACCTTGAACGTTGAACAGCACAGTTCAAATTTGTTGTGTTATACTTAAATGCACATTGTTAATGCCTACGTGCCTTAAGTTTTTCAAAGTATCCCTTCTCCTTCATCAAAATATTCAGTTTTTATATCATTTGGTTAACTTCCAAGTTATTTAAATTTCACCAAGTGTAATGTACCGTGCGTTCCATTGTTTTGGATCACGATGTTCAGCTGGACATATGAGGTCAACTGTTACTTTGGACAAACACCAATTATTCCAGTCTAGCCCGGGAGAAACTGCTTACGGGTGGCGAGTTTTAAGTTTCTTCTGTGTAGCCATCTCATTTATCAGTTAACTTGTAAAAATGGAAAAAAGACAGTGGTGCATTAATAAACTATTTCTGACCAAACACCTCGTAGAAAACAACACATTAACTGATTTCTTACTCCATTTTTAAGATTTAGTCAGCCATTTTGGAAAATAGCCGCCATATATATTGAATTTTAATTATCTTTTTTAAATTTAAATTTAAAATTTAAATAGTTTTGTTTAACTTTCTGACCAAAAACACAATTGAAAAAGACACCTCAACTGCTAATGTACTCCATTTTTAAAATTCAGTCTGCCATTTTGAAAAATGGCCGCCATACAGAATATACATTGATTTCTTTAAAATTATCTATATAGGCTACTTTCTAACCTAAAACACAATGCAAAAACACACAAACTGCTTACGTATGCCATTTTTAAATTTAATCCGCCATTTTGAAAATGGCAGCCATATTGAACTTAAATTGATATTTTTTTGGGGTCCCTATCTAAAACGTCTTGTACGGGCATAAAGTGAAAGTGTGCAAAGTGGCCCCTTTTTATCACAAATTGCCGAATAGTTGTGCGAACAGACCCAACTAAGTGACAGGGGTTTTACTTGTGATTATCTGATCACTCCATCCCTCAGGGAAAAATTACTTTGCTGCATATTTTGATCTACTTTGGCGTTTTTAAAGTACCTTTGCGTAGTGAATACTCGCTAACACAACAAAACAACAAACACCGGCCTAATTACGTGCAGGCATAGGCAAGGGACTTTCTACTATAGGGTCGGTCCACTCAATGCAACGCGTCAGAGCGAACTAGGGTTTCCAAGCCCGGCTCTAAATGCCAAGCCCGGGTTTTCAGGTTTGAAAAATATAAACCCGGGTTTTTTCCGGGCACCCGAGTTTTACACAAAATAAGTATCACCTAGTAAAATTTCTAATATTAAATTAACAAAACATTGACGTAAACTAGTAACATTTATTAACTTTTTACACACTTTTTAGAACATTTCTTAAACAAATCCTTTACTATTATTATAATATTGACCATTTCGATCCTAACTCGTTAAGCTACCATTTTTGAAAATATGACTTCAAGATTTTCGTTTAAAATTAACTTGCATTAATTTCTGCAAACGGCTAAAGGCTTGCGCTGTTTAATTAGTTATTTAAATGCGCCCTAATACTAGGTTCATTCATCCTTTTTTTTGTACGTTTGGTAGTGTTGAATGGTTTTGTACAACTTACCAGTTCATACGAATGATCTAAGCTACTTCCATGAGCAACGTAAAGACCTTGAAGAAGACGGACATCCACTTGGATACATGGTATCAGATACATGGTCATCTGAGGCATGATATCTTTCGAAGGAGCGATATCAATCAACAAACCGAAACATTTGCTAAGTTAATGCCGCTGAATTGTGAGGTTTCAGGAAAAACTTAAACATTGTTACAGGCAATTTAACCGTTGGTGGAATTACCTTAGCGAATGTTTTGGTACGTTGATATCACCCTGCATTAAAGACTGGCGCCTTTAACAATAATTAAGTGGAAACAAGATACAGTAATCTGAGAAAGAAAGAAAAGACAACTACCCCGACTGGGACTCGAAACCCAGGATTTCCCGCTGACTAGGCCTGGTGCTTTACCGGGGCCACTGGACTACCGGGACGGACGCTGGCTACAGGCTCCAGCCGAGCTAAGTGGCTGTTCAGTCTTTCTCAGTGATGACCTAGAGATCACAAACATATATCCACAACGAGGGAACACAACATTGCTTCTTAGCCTCCACACTAGGAATAATGCGAGTAATAAATAAAAGTAAATCATAAGGTTTAGGGTAAACGAAGCAAACGGTGTGCATTAAAGACTGGCCTTGTGTGGATACAAGATGCCTCCGCATTATTTCTAGTGTGGAGGCCAAGAAGCAATGTTGCTCCCCCCCCCCCTGGGGGTAGGTTTGTGACCTCTAGGTCATCACTGAGAACTGAACAGCCCCTTAGCTTTGCTGGAGCCTGTAGCCAGTATCCGCCCTGGTAGTGCAGTGGTTAGAGCGCCCGGCCTAGTCAGCGGGAAGTCCTGGGTTCGAGTCCCAGTCGGGACAGTTGGCTTTTCTTTCTTTCTCAAATTACTGCATCTTGTTTCTTCACAAGGCCAGTCTATAACGCAGACTGTTTGCTTCGTTTACCTTTTACCTTGTGATTTATTCTTAATGATATCACACCCTTAGAAGGGCCAATCCATTACCAACTATGGCTGTCCTTTACCAGTTTTGGATTTCGATATGATTACCTCACAAGCTAGTTTGTGCTCTTCTGAGTTGTTGTCCAATTTCTATTGGTAAACTTACTAAAACTTAACTTTTCAACCTCGACCTCGATCAGTATTTGTTTCATGAGAGTCAAATCTGTACTAACCAACTTCGAACTCACTCCCGTAATCAAAGACCACCGTTACACCAAACCAGTGGCGCACCCTGAGGGGGGCAAAGGGAAGCCCTCTCCCAAGACCCGAAATTAACAGTAAAACTGAGCAATTTCAAGAACCTCGATTTTGTTTTCTACTGACGTCAGTAGGCCCCTCTCTTTCGCCAAAGTACGGTGACGTTGGTTTATATTAAAACGCTCTCAACAACCCACATTCGTTCTCGAGCCCAGTGTTTCCTCTCACCCCCCTTTTTCTCCAGTGCGAAAAATTATTTACATCGAAGTTAAACAAATAGGTAAGGAATTTGCTGCCGTTGAGAAGATTGCTCAAATTAAGCATGAAAAATCACTGAAACTGATGTGAAAACGCTTTAGCTTTTGGATCTATTTTCATATTTGTTTGCGCCCCGCCCCCCCCTCCCCAAATAATATGCTCGGATGCGCCACTGTACCAAACCATAATTACGCAGTAAAGCTTAAGATTTTCGTTAAAACTTCAGATTGAATCTCTTGTGATGCCCGTAGGTGCTGGTACCAGTCACTCTTTCAACCCTCTTCTGTTACTGATGAAAAGTCGCTGGCGTCCAACCTTTGACCCGGACGCGCCTCTCAAACCGCCCACGCGCGACAACGACGCCACCTGGGAGAGAGAGGAGGCGGTGCGGAGGACAAGGACCAACCGGGACCCAATTAGAAACAGCGTCCAGCTGGGAGACCCTCATTTGCATGCGTGTCACCGTGTCCGTCTCCCGTCGTGAGAACTACTTTTGGCGGAGGCATTTTTTTAAGTTCCGCGTTTCAGTAAGGCGTTAACGTTTTGTTGCCGCTCCGCCCAGCCCATCTCCGCGGCACCTTTGATCCAGGGTCTCTCCGATACCCCCTGCCATAAACGCCAATTCCGTCTGTAGTTTTATCCCACCACAGACGAGCGGGTTTCAATAGCGAGTGCTTGTACCGGTTTCAAAGGGTTATGAATGGCCTGCTCTTTCAGCCCAATAGCTACTTGTTTGGATTTTGAACAAAGAGGCGGCAAAGCAACAAAACCCGTCATGAATGCGATGCGGCTTCTGTTCTCAGTTAAGTGCATGGGTGCTAATGCGCATGCCCTTACACGCATTAAGCTAACATGCTTTCCGCATCAATGGGATCATAAGAAAAAGGGAAAGTAGCCCTATTTTACTAGTGAAGAGGTTATCGCGAAATGCCATCTGTAAACCAAATGCTCCCACTTAATCCCAGCCGTCTGACGTAACTCCGCTTTGAAGAAAACCCCAATTCTTGCAATACATAGGAGGTTTGACGCACCTCCAGCCGTAATCATGGAGCCAGAATGAGAGAGGGACAATTTTGCTGGGAAATTCCAATCGGAGCACGAGTCTTCGTGGGGCCCTTATCTCTCCGAAAATACCTTGGATGGCTGAGGCCAGGTTCGATCCCGGGACCTCTGGCACGTGAAATAATTGTGTTAACCATCTAGCCAATTTGCCCCTGTTACTGCAGTACTATCTGTACTATTTTACAAGATACTAGCCAAAGATTCCATTTTCGGTCGCTTAAACATTTAACATTCGGGTGCACGGGTAGCTTTGAGCACTGGGGCATCAGATTCGATAGGCGTCCTGGTCCCAGTGTACATCTTAGGCTTCGTACAGACCCAGGTTCGATCCTGGCGATGGGAAGTATATATGTACGGGTTTTTCTCCGGTTGTTTCCCCGCCCGTTGTACGAGGGTTTCCTCCGGGTACTGCGGTTTCCTCCCTCATGCGGCAAAAAACAACTGTCATAATGGTGGTACTTCGTCCACTTAACATCTGCCGCCTGGGGATTTGGGTGGGTGGATGCCTCCAGCATCGTCTCTCTATATATTATATTAACTCCCGTGTAGTCATGCGCACTGTGAGCTTTCTGAGTGGTCTTGAAGGATCTTGAGCAAAGCGAGTAAGCACAACATAGCGGTTAGTATTGCTTCCAAATCAACAAGATGCAGGTTCGAATCCCTATGCTTAAATAAATCTGGTAGTCACTATGGTTCTTGATAGTTAAAATAAAACTGTTCTCGTGTCGGTTATACAGTAGAGATATTGACTTGCATTGAAATTTCTTGGTATTTTAAAGCCTCCCAAATCATTTGTTGCAAACTGGTAGGTCACAGCCATGCGAAAGCCTTGTAAATCACTAAATTGTAGCAAGAATTTATACGGTTGGGGAGGAGAATTTGTAACTCTAGAAAGTCCCTATCGAAACGTGCTACATTCATAATTCCTATTAGTTTCATCCGAGTTTTCAGAGGGCGCCACACTTGTAATTCCATCTGGTAAATTTTGCTCATTTTTCAGCTCAAATATAAAATAAACTAAATTATAACAAAGCTAAACTAAATAACAAAAATACAAGCTAGTTTCGTTTAGTTTAGTTTAATATTAGGCTGAAAACTGAGTAGAAATTCCTACATAAAACTCATGGCGCCCTCTATAAACTTAGACGGAACTAGAGGAACGAATCCAAGACGTTTTAGAAGGGGTCTCAGTCACAAATTCTCCTCCACAACCGTATAAATTCTTGATTGTAGTAGTAGCTTGTAAAACGGGTGATGTAAGTCCAGTAAAATTACCCTTTGCAATCTCTCTTTATTGAAGCAGCTTCCTTTTCAGCCAAGAAGCAGGAAAATTCTAGTCAGATAAAATCCATTATGGTGTGAGCATATTGAACTACATACTCCATATCGCTATAACGCCACCCAAAACTCAAAATGCTTCCTAACTACAGGCGAAGTCGAAATTACAAAAAATTAAAACTTTTTAATGAAATTAAAAAATTGTACCAAAAATGAAAACTAGTAAAAGAGCCTCCAAGGTGATAACAGGCCGTAGCGACCAGGGAATATGGGGAGGGAGGGGGGGGGAGGCGTTAACTCCCCGGCCCCAACCGTCTGAGAAGACATACAGTTGGCAAAGTCGAGTTGGCAAACTCTGCTAACTTTTTACTATAAATTCCCGTTTCCATGACTGGTTAATTATTACCGTCATTCTGTCAGTTTGAAAATAATGTTAAAAGATGTGGGTTTTTTTTTTCATTAGTTTTAGCAGCAGAGTTTCCGTGTTGCGTAAAAAATGACGGCCTTTTGTTTGTTATTCTGTGCTTTTGTTAGCCCATCACCACCGTGACTTAAAATTATGCACAAAACTGTATCCCCGCCGAGTCGTTTTTTTCGTTTGAAGTCCTGACAACAATAACTTCGCGAAAATCGTACACTGTTGGCAAATTTAAAACTTGAGTTGGCTATTTTATTTGCTAGTAGCGCTTCTTCTGTCAGACAGTGGTGCTCAGAAGGAGGTTCAGTGAGGAGCAACTGGTATTTGACGGGTGGCGGAAAAGTACTGATATATTAATTTACTAAAATACAACCTTTTTGGTAGCAATGTTAGGAAGTATTTGGTAGCCTATTTCGGTGGAGTCAGTCCTCACCAAACTGGGGGAAGTGGGGATGGAAGCGCTGCGTTACCCCAGTACTGTCATGATTTTAAAAAGCGTCTCAGGTAAAGCAGAAATGTCTACAAGATCTGGAAAAAAAAAACGTATTAATTAATGACTTTTGCCAAGTTTTCGCTGTCTGAAGTCGTGATATCAAATACACTAAAAAATCACGCACAATAATTGCCTATTTCATTTACTAGTTCATCTGCTACCCATCACTGCTATGATTTTAGCTAAAGCAGAAATGTCAACTAACTCCGTAAATCATGAAAATCGAGTATAGTTGACAAAATAAAAAATTTGTTGGAAAAATTGAGTTGGCTGTTTGATTTGCTGTAGCCTTTTTTTCTGTTAATCTATCGCCAGTGCGATATGAAAATCCAATTGTGTTAACGCAGAACCAACTAAATTTTTCCAAAACAAACAATTTAAGAATTTAAAAAAATTTCGAAGGGCCAAAATTTAATAATAATAATAAGTTTGTTGCAAACGCGACCGGAATGGCAAGGACCTGGTGGTCACTAACTGCCATCCGAAGTTAAAACAAAAAGTTAAAAATCACAAAAGTAAGGATTTTAAGAGTTTAAAACGAAGACGATGACCCGTGTACAGAGGAAGGGTAGATGGTATTGAATTAGGGTTACGAATGCCTTGCCAGCAAGGTTAGACCCACCAGGGACACAATAGTCCCCGTTGGCATCGCCAAACGTGAGGGACAAGTGAGGGGAAAAGCCGTATACCATTCTCAATGATTCATAAAAAATAATGCATCGCAGTTTAATGGATAAAAGTGACCCTAAACTACCGAAATTGAGGAAAAAATGTTCCTAAGGTCACCTGAATCAGGGAAGAAAAAATGAAAATGGAGCAGGTCGATTTGAAATGTGGAAGCTTTTCTGCAATAATACCTACCTCAAGTTGTTTCGGACAAAACTGAGTAAAAGGTTTAAAATTTTTTTTTAAAACTGGAGCATGTTGTTGATTTAAAATATGGGAGTTTTTTTGCAATAGTGCTTCTAGGCCAGTAGTTGTTTGGGGAAAAAACTTAGCAAAAGATTGCTAAGTTTGCCTATTTTTCACCTTTAGAAAGTGCTTTTTTATTTAATGTTTCCGCATCCGGCTGGACCCTTCCACTACTGCTCATCCTTGCACACAGCTGTTCACCGTTATTCATTATAACCTAAAGGACCAAAACACAAACATATGACAACACCCAACCTTCAATGGCCGCTATGAGCCTGTTTATATAAATTTAAGCTAAACTCGATTAATTTAATATGAAAAAAATGTCTAAAAAACATGATTTATCACAATTAAGTTTTACGAAACTTGCCATCCTGAAGAACGAATAAGAAAAACCACCGAAATTTGCTTGACAATTTGTTGCCAGTATGCTCACAAACGAACTCGCATGAGGCCAGAAACTGATACTAAAATAGCGAAAATGCTTCAAGTTCCGGGCTCACCCCCAGACCCAAGTGGGCCCGCTGGGCGAGCTTACAGCACTCCCCCAGAACCCCTAGCTGGGTTTGCCAGATCCCTTCAAAATTACTTTTTTGGGCTGCATTACCGTAATTTTCATAGTTGACTAAATCGTAAAATGAGTTGGCAAAATGCCCCCCCCCCAACCAAGTGCCCTTCGCTTCAGCTCTGATTGAGAAGGGCACGCCCTTTAAAAGGAATGCTATCAACAGACCAAAAAATTTGCCAAGTTTATCCCCACTGAGTATTACTTCAAAAGTTAAATGAAAAAAAATGACTGCTACTTTCGCTGAAAAAATACTAAAATGCAGAGCCTGAAGTAATAGATATCCACCCAAAACCAAAACTGGTATTAGAAAACAAAAACGAACTTGCATGATGCTTAAGGTAAGGTGTAAATAATGCGAAGTTAAAACAGCAAAGGAACACAAATAAACTTTCCTGTAAAGTTTCAGATACTGCAGTGTTGCTGTACTGTTTAGTCCACGTGAAACCTAACTGCTGTATCGAAATGTTTTTACCATTTTTACTTTGGTATACGGTAGATCAGCCAATTATGATTGGTGCATGCTACTTGGCTAAACGACATCGCTGGAAAATGTTTAAAAACTAATCGTCTAGTGTGCCAAGCACAGCTCTTCAGGTATTTCCGGGTTATGTCCTGGGAAGTAATAATGGAATTCCATGTCTGGAAATGTGTTTTAAAATCTTGAAAAAAATGATATCTGTATCATCAGTAGGGTGACGAACGGAAAATAGACGACGTGACTGAAGAACACTGAAAAATTTAGCTAAGAAGATAGTCGAGTGTGTAGCGTTACATTATTCTTCCTTTGTTTTGGTACAATTGAGCCCATCATCTGTGGAACGGTACCAGATAGACACGAACGGTTTACCATTAGATTCAGCGTCCAAAAATTAATTAAAATAAATAAAAAAAACAACCCGGCCTGTTTGTAAATTTGGCCTTAAACGACTCATTTCGTTTCAGCGGATCGGATCGGGTCGGTTGAGTCACCGTCATTCGTTTCACTGGATCACCGGGTCAGCTAATTTTCGAGGTCACAAGTCATTAACGCGATTGGTGTTAAGCTATACCTTATTTTGTTGCCAAGCATACGGTAGTTTTATTTTAAAATTCCCCGTGACGCCGAATCGATAAGCTAAATCCCGTGGAAAAAAAGCGCTCATTGTAAGAAAGAATTCAGTTCGGTTGAGGTGTTTATGCAAATGGGGTTTCATTTCTCTCACTTTTCTCCGACGCTACACGAAGATTCAAATTTGCGCGTTCGCAACCGACGAGTCCTTTTGCTGGCGGAATGCACCACCACACCACACGTCGTTATTGCGGCTGCTCCGGGCGTGAATCTAGAACTAGGACCGTATGCCATTAGATGGGGGATGCAAATTGTTGACTCCTAATACAAAACGCTCCAATTCGCCTTCCTCGAAATTTCAATAAAATAAAATAAAAACCTGCTCAAGCGTACTTTTGCACAAAATCAACCCAGAAAAAACCCCACCGCGCCGCGACCACAGTATTAGCTAATGCTTCAACTAATGAATGTTTGGAAAAACGCCCAGAGGGCAATCAGCTTTTTTTGACTTGGGATTTTTGCTTTGCTGGCTTTCCTTTCCTTTTTTTTTTTTGTCCTTTTTGCTATTCCCGAATCGTTTGGCGGCGGCCATTGCCTTCCAGGTGAAATTAGGTGTTTTGTTGGAGCTCGCAGATCCACCGACCATTCCCTACTTAAGTCTAGAAGTTTGGTTTGTCGTTAACGGACGGGAAAATCAAAAGATCCCCCCCCCCCCCCCGCATTCCCTCCACCAGTTGCTGTTTTCTCAAACATTTTCTCAAATGAAAAAATAAAGCGAAAACGGGTTGATGGTGCGAGATTAAGAGGTGCTTCCTTTTTGTGTACATGTTTAAGAGCATGGTAGCAGGGTAGCAACACATTTACCATACGTCAGAAACTTAACTAGATAACGCATGTCATATCTCCCAACGCTACGTGGGGCCATGGCGGCAGCTGCGGCTACTCATATCTCTAATAATGGTATACCTCCGTGCAGCTTCGAAGGAAAAGCATGATCACAGGTATTAGTAGCCGCAACTACCGCTTGGGCTCCGCGTAGCATTGGAAAAGGTAATGTACGATATCTAGTTAACTTTCTAATTTATGATTTTACGTTGCCTGGCATGTTTCGGTACCAGTAGTATTTGCTGGGTAAAATTAAAGGTACATGCATTCATGTTGGCTTTCCTGTATTGTTTTGCGTCGTATTTATGTAAATGTTACCAACGCATTCATTTTCTAGTTTTTTCTTTCGTGCGAGAAGATTTTGCGACATTAACTCTAACCTATGTAAACGTTGCAAACGCTAGTCTCAAAGGGTCGCACGACATACCGGAAGGAGTTATGTCCCTTTAAGAACATGCTTTCACCGTTTGCCGCCAAGAAATTATTATTCCCATCGTGTGCTTACATCGTGCAAGCAGCGAATGCGTTTATCTCCATAAACTTTACGTTCCCAAAAGTCCACAAACAGTTACCAAACTGTACGAAAAAGGAATCGCTTAACTTTTGTTTTCTTTACATTTACCAGAACAATTTAATGGGACTGTATTGCTTGCTCATTTCATTTAATTAAGTTCCTCTTCCCACCTTCCCCTCCCCACCTGTCTATTTATGAAGCTTGTAAGATTTATCATTGATGGGTGCAGATTTAACATATATTTAGCCCATTTATTGGGACACTAAAACATTATTACAAACAACTGCCAAAATGGCGTAGCAAAGAAGAACGATAATTGGTAGGATTGGTCGATTAATCTTTGTGGCGTAGTACAAGAAGGAAACCACAGCGCGACACCTGGTGACAAGACAAATAAACATGTTACGGCGCTGGTACAAAAGTCGTTTGCATCGCGCTACACACGAAAAACGAAACTGAAAGTGACTTTGTATAAACCACTGATCTATAATGTGTGATCAGTTCAACACTTCCATCCCTGATACCTTAAAGGGACATAAATCCTTCCGGTATGTCGTGCGACCATTTGATACTAACGTTTGCAACATTTACACATGTTAGAGTTAATATTGAGAAATCATCTCGCACGCAAGAAAAAAATAAGAAATTGAATGTGTTGGCAACATTTACATACGTTGGAACTCATGTCGCAAAACTGAGTCATACTGGAAAACCAACATGGATGCATGTACCTTTAACACTTTTACGTCTAACCTTTTTATTTTGAACTAGCATTACAGCCTGACCGATTTTAGCATTTACCAAAAAATATCATTTCAAGCTGTGCAGTGGAGCTCAAGAATTTAAAATATAGTCACTTATCTCAGAAAAGTATGCTTTAAATGGTGATGCATTTAGAAATTTTTTACACGAATTAGTACTGGCACAGTAAGCAGCGAAACACTGTTGACAAACTCACAAAAACGAAAAAGTTCAACATTGTTGGCCGCCATTTTGTATTCGGCTAAGCAACTTCCAACAAACACCATTTCACACAGCTCAGACTAGTCAGTGCTGCCGTCTAACGACTGATATGTGCACTAAAAACATTACCTAACAACATTCCGTGAAGAGAGATGGACGTACTGGTACGTTGACTTTAGCATTCACCCCCAAACATACAGGACGTACTGGTACGTCCATAGGCAGCTGTGCAAAAGTTCAAACGTCCATAGGCGTTAAAGTGTTTTAACCGCCCTTAACCACCGATGGCTTACAGTCTTGCTAAATAACAATGTTTTATCCTGACCATGTTCATGGAATAAATAAAGTTTCCTTGAGATGTGAACGCTTCCCCAAACTTTTTATGAACGACTGTCGCTGATTTGAACGATTTTTTTTTCTTCTTTGAACGCTTTACTTTGTCTGACAAACAAAAGCAATTCACGACGACTGGCATCTTTTAGTTGCTGAATTACTGCAGAAATGAGTCGACTAATTAAAGTTGCTTTTTGTGAGGTTTGCCATTTGTTTTTATCCGTTGAAAAAGTGAACATAAAAATAACACCAGTTTCATATTGCTACTTTTAAAATTCTCATTTATTTCTTTGATTATGCTGCTTAACATTTTCAAAATTATTGATTTTTTTTTGCTATGCTGTTGATTTACTTTTTTAGAGGATTCCAATAGTTAATTCGTTTTTTTACACAAATTCGTCTCTGCTTTAACGGACCCCCAACAACAGCGAACAATGCCACTCGTTTTTAAAGTTAAGTAATGAATCAGCTGATCAATTGTTTTGCTTCCATTTCTCCCATTAAGAAAAAAAAATTTATATCGTAACCTCTTTCACATCCTTGGAATCAAACGGCAGAATCCCAACGCGTACTATAAGCTGGATTCTTACAAACCCAGCTTATCGGGGTGCAAGCTAAGTCGAATGGTTGGCTATCAATCCAAGAGGGCACAGGATCGAATCCAACGACCGACAGAAGACGTAAAAGAAAAAGTAAAAACGTCGTCAGAATGTGGTGGTACAAATTGATGGCGAATATCACTAGGATAAAGTGTTCCATGGGCGAAGTTTCAATAGAGCAGTGACATTTGCCGCCATATTGGCACCAGTATGGGTTTTGGAGGGCATAACTACGAGGTGCACTACATAAAAATGGAGGGGAAAACAACGGAAGAGCGGATTTCTTAGGCTTAAAATAACGTGGTTTTCTCCAACAACAAAAATCGCGCGTTTTAGGTCTAAGAAATCACTCTACACAGCATCGGCTTCAGCATGACGCCCTTTCGTTTCTTTCTGCAGTGCCCCTTGTAGCTAACCCATTAAGGCTCCAGCATATAGTTATATACAATAATACTACGTCGTGTCACTGCTCTATACCACATAAGGGGTCAAAGTGGGTCAGTGGTCACGGTGGGACAGTGACTCAGAGGGGGATGAGTGGGTCGGGGTTTATGTGATACTGTGGTCAGTTGGCGGAAATTCTTGACTCTTTCACTTACATACAAGTGTGTATTGTTAATTCATGGTATATTCGTCCTCCGAAGGTGAAGGTGAAAATTTGGTATGCATTTTTTCTAGTGTAAACAACAAGGCATCTGTGGTGTCGTCATAGTGGCACCACAATGGTAGCCCTTGTAGGTCTCAATTGTCAACCTTTCCCAGCTTGCCTTAACATACTGCCATAGTTTAACTTGAGTCTATCCATAACATGTCACCATACGTTCAGTATCACATGACTTCGTGTCATGTGACAATATGTTGTATAAAGGCCTGTATACCTATGAATAAACGTCCTTCAAGTGTTAGCCTACAGCACAGTAGTCCCTAGTTGAGTTGTTACTATGTCTTAGTTGAACCTAAGAGTTGTGTGACAACACCTTCATACATTACAGCATCCCCACCCTAGCGCCCTTAAGACAAATACCAAATACAGATGGAATTTAAATAACAGGTTCCATTCACTTCATAGTTGTATTCTAATAATAAACCCAATTCGTTTGCGCGATAATAAATGATACCGTCTACAAGTACACCTAATCGTCCATACTAGTTGTTCGAGAGGCAGGTCTAGACAAAGTACGCCTAATCGTCGTTACCAGTTGTTCGAGAGGAATGTCTAGACGAAGTACGCCTAATCGTCGTTATCAGTTGTTCGAGAGGAATGTCTAGACGAAGTACGCCTAATCGTCCTTACCAGTTGTTCGAGAGGAATGTGTAGACGAAGTACGCCTAATCGTCCTTACCAGTTTTTCCGAAAAACATTGTTCCGTACGAAGAAGCAACTGCGAACAGCACGTAGCAGACTTCAGCTAAAGACGGTGTTGTTTTTTTTTGCTGCCCGAATCCAAAACTTCTCGTGCATAATCTAGCTTTTAGTCTTTTTTGTCTCACTGATCTATACACTAAAACTTGGGATAACGGCTTGCTGAATTTGCACTTGTGATGCTCTGCTGACGCAAGGTTTTTGCATTTTGGAGTTGGCTGCCGCTTTCTCAAGTAGGTATAAAGTGCAACGCGAGCCCATAACTCGTTGTTTGCGCTCTTATTGACGACGAAAACCGGGAAGCATAATAGTAATAATCACCGTGGTGGATGGTGGTGATAATGACGTCATTGAAGACGATGAAGAGCGCTAGAAAGAGAAATGCGAGCTGCGAAACACGAGCATTAAAATTTTCTTTTCATCGTTTGCTAAAAAGCGGCTTAGCGGACTCCTACTTCACGCGGGGCATTAATAATTTCTGGCAAAATCCCGAGCGTTTTCCCCTTCTTTCTCTCTTCTCTCTCCATGCAAGGGATACTTATTACTGTCTTCTATGCAAGATGAAGGCTTGTTATAGAGACAAGGCGCACTGAGGCGAGTTGCTTTGCTTATAGCCCCCTCCCCACCACCACCCACCCACCCATCCCTCAGTCGGCTAGATACGCAGCCATGTGACAGAGTGGTTTATTGATATGGCTTGATTGTGTTGTGATATTAGGCCTAATGTGGAAGTGCATGACATAGCAGTAAATCTGCATTAATCGCTGGCGCTGTTTAGACGCCGCCCGCCTCAGGCACCGCATCAAAGGCTTGAGCGCTCGGGATTATGAATATTGAAATCGGGAATATTGAAATTAATGCCTAATGGTATGAGCTGTGAGGAAAGAGAGAAAGCGCAGGAACGCGCTAATGCCATCCAGGCCTGGGATGAAATGGAAAAGCCTTTGTCACTGTTAATGGCCAAAAAGCGTAAAATAGGATTCGCTTTAGCTCGTGGGCAAGTTAAGTTGCTATGGGCTTTTGACGGAATGCTGGTTGGGGTATGGGAAAGAGGGGTTGTGGTGGAGGAGAGGCTTTGGCGTTCTCCAACTTTGTTTTAAGTTTCCGTTCTAGGTAAAATTGTAACACCGTCAGGCACATACACACAAGAAATGGGGAATTGGGGAGCTTTTGTTTGTTGATATGTGCAGCGTGTGTGTAGCATGATAATAACAAGAAAACTGGCTAATTTTTTTTAAAAGAATGCTATCCTTGTTTAATTGACGATTTAACAAATATAAAATTCCCGTCACAGGATGAACTTTCCCCCTCCCATCCCCCCTTCGGTACTAGAGATTAGTAATAATTCCCTAAGAAAGCAACCGGTGACACAAGAGAATGCCTTGGAGCTACTGACCTTTCAGCTGAGGTGCCCCAACAACTCTCAAGTTAACGTCTGACAGTTTAGTTTAGTCGAAAACTTAAATTTGTATCCATAAAAATAAAAGTTAATGTTGGAGGCCAAGAACATGCAGGCGCTTGGGTCGTCCCTACTGGTGAAAGATCATTTGTGTGTGTGCTAGTTTTCATCGACGAGATTACTAGAGACCCCACTCTTGGTAAATCATTGGTGTCTTTCAATGTGGATAAAATGGAGATGATGCCAAATCTGTGAGGATGACGTCATAAAAACCTGTGTTCTAAGAAATGTTGCAGCCAGATCGCGATGTGTTGCAAGACGAGAAAGACTGACATACTTGCTGGAAAGACGATAACCAATGTGGCGGTTTTTTTTTTGTATCTCCCTACCTAAAATCCAAATGGGACACTTGCATACCAACAAATGAAATTAAACAAGTAAAAATAAGCGACACAACACATCCTTGTCGACGTCATTTTGTTTCCCGCATTCCATGGCCCTACGAAATATTCATATGTAATGACTAGCACATGATGATGATGATCTCGTTGCTCCTTGGTAATCTCGGTATACCTTTCTGCGTGTGTCAGTCTGATGAGACGTTCTCACTTCCACAACCTTTGGATTGGGGACAATGGTAACTAGGTGGAGCTTCACCTACAGTTACCAGCCAAAGGGATTGAACTTATTCGAATGACATCGACATTAGAACGACGTCGAACAAGGATTTGAACAGCTATATAGCACAGAACCACCACCGACACACACAACGAAAAACACCAGGCTCGCAAGGACTGTGGCACAAAGCAACCGCTGGAAGCAACATAATAGAGGGACAGCTAGATACTCATCATAATAAGGCTCATAATGGATGCGCTCATGAAGGAATATGAGTTGCTTCTTATAAACACGACAGTTTGGATCAGTGGCCCTATGTACACCGCACCGATAAGCTCTCCACGCACAGTTATTTCAGCTACGGGCCCGAGTAGTACACAATTTCTCCAAATGACAGACAACCTTCGCATGATAAGCAACACAACTCACCTTTACACACCGCCCTGATGCGACCATTAAGTAATAGTTATAGCCATACTTTTGCAACAATGGTCCGCCGATAAGTGATTTATCGTGCACCTTTTTCGCTAACAGGTTCCTCGGACTGAAAGAAACGTCCTCGGCTGCGCCTCGGACTTTTCTTTCAGTCCTCGAAACCTGTTAGCGAAAAACGCGCACGATAAA
>JAHWFP010272085.1:0-12246 GCA_023313725.1 Lithobius niger
TTATTGTACTATGTTATTTCTAGTGTATGATGTTTGCTGTAGGCTTATCTCCAGTTTACCTTTATATTACGTATATGCAGTGATTTCTGTTTATTTATTTCTACATCACTTAGCCTTATCAACGTATATTGGTTTGGTTTCCCTTTCCATTACCTACGATCAAACACATGCAATCTATTGGATTCCTGGTCATGGCTGTGACCTTAATAACGGGTATACGTGCAGAAATCCATCGGCCGCTCGCCAATTGGTGATTAAATTAAGCAGGTTGGCGATCAAAATGTTTTTTTTTAGGCTAATTTGGCCGGTGGATTGGTGATAAACAAGGCCAAACTGAAATGAGCATATTTCTTCTTGGTGGATTTTAATATTTCAGTTTCAATACACCATTTTAAAGATTTTTATACCAGCCATCCATTGGTCCAAATCTCAATCTTCTAGCCCTTACTGTTCTGAAGTTACGGGGCAAAATCCTACTGTGATACAAAATTTCTTTGTTATCAAAGGTTTTGGAACCTATGCATATAAGGCCATGTGAACGTCCCACAATTATAAGAAATATTGGTATGAAATAATGACTCTATAGATTTGAGTTTCTTGTGCTGGAAAAAGTACTGTACCTGTCAATTTTTGCATTGTTGTCTCAACGATGCTACTCTTGCTTGAGATTTTCAGTGGGTGTTGGCCGCCTGAGACACCCAACCGCACATGCGCGGTTCTCCCTATAATGCGTGGTTCTCCCATCCGGGCTTGCCATCTTTTTGTCTCAAGCCGCCGTGCTTGGCGGCTGTTTCTCCTGCCCTTTCGGCCATGAAGTCTTCGTGGGATATGAAGTCGTCGTGGCTCCCTCCCGTCGTCTCCCGGGATCGTTCCACACCTTAACCGGAGATGTCTCCTGCCCTTTCGGCCATGAAATATTTGTTGGAAATGAAGTCGTCGTGGCTCCCTACCATCGTCTCCCGGGATCGCTCCGCACCTGAACCGGGGTTCTCTCTCCTTCCCTGCTTCCCGGCCGCAAACCGTCTGGCCGGCTTCCTGTTTCACGCACCACAGCCTACGCCCGGTGGCTCTCCAACACATCGTTTTCATCAGCCATCAGCTGTCGTCAACGGCTTGGCCGATTCATAATCGGTCAAACATGTTTACCAACACCATCTCCTTGCCGTCCAGGACCAACCACTGACTATGACCCCTTGTCATCCACGGAATTCCTTCTACCCCGTGTCTCCCATTATCGACCACCCGTCACGTTCAAAGACCTCAATTGTCCATGAACCTTGTCGTCACTGCTTTCGTCAAGCATCCTTCCACTTACACCGGTGCTCACCGTTTTCGTCTTACTCCCGTCGCCCTCCCGAGGCCCTGTCATTTGGTTGCTTTAGCCACTTCCAGCCACTTTCGTCCAAGCACGATCACACCGACAAATTCCTTGTCCCCTGGGACCCTCTTCAAGTTCTGCGACATCTTCGTCTATGAACCTCATTGCCGCTGCCACTTCACGTCAGTAGCCATCTTTTAGCCTCAAGCCGCCGCGCATGACGGTTGCTTCTCCTACCCTTTCGGCCATGAAATCAACGTGGGAAATGAAGCTTTCGTGGCTCCCTCCCGTTGTCTCCCGGGATCGCCCCACTCCTGAACCAGAGATGCTTCTCCTTCCCATCTTCTCGGCCACATTACCATCCGACCAGCCAGTTCCAAGAGCCTGTCGTCCTGTCAGCAGAGCATCACCAACCAAGTCGACCACCCCGTTTTCTCCTTGGCCATCCGTCTTTGGCTCCTGTCATCCTCCCTACGCCTCGTACGGTGACGTAAGCCATTCCCGTCTTCAAGGAAACTCCCGACCACGGTCGGCTGTTTCTCTCGATTGCCTCCACTTTCAGCCATCCCAGCCATCACGCTCAACGCCACCATGATTCTCTACCGGCAGCCATTCACCCCTGCCGCCTTCCATTGCCAAGTACGGGCCTGCCATCTTAAACGACACTCTATCGTTCCTGTCACCACTGCGTCCACCTGTCGCTCGCCATCTTCTCGTCCACGAATGCTGTCTCCGTTCGACAGGTCTAACGCTCATTCCCTGTCATCCCCTTCATCTCCTTGTCATCCCAGTCTTTGTCACTTGACTCTCTTTTGTCACTCATCACGCCTTTCGTCACGTCTTGAACATTAGTCATCGTCAATCGGCCACATTGCTTCCTCCCAACCTGGACATCCCGCAAAGCCGTTTCCAGCGCCTATGGACATTCTGATCCATCTCTTGGCTTGCTTCCGTCACGACGTCAACAACCCCGTTCTAGCCGGACGCCTGGATCCAACCTTCTACCGGCCGCATTCACTCTTGAGCCACGGGAAGTTGGTTCTCCCTCTCTGTCCAACTCCGCCATCTAGTGGCTGTAAAGGAAATGTTCAATGCAATTTCCCCAGCAACCGCTCACATGAGTTTCGCCTCCCTTCGCTTCTGCTTCCGCCACGCCTGCGTTTCCCGCCTCAGTGACATCACGTGCAAACCTTTGCCGTGTTCCCGCGCCTATCTAGCACTCTCTCAAGCCAGACATTGATTTTTCCCGGATCTTTTTCTTCCACAATGTTTAAAGACCTTAACGCTAACGTTTCGATGATGAAGTTGACGTGTACTTTGGCAGAACCCACTATCGACTATCCTGGATCCTGCCGTTACCCTGGGCTACGCAACCCCTCTCGTCTAGACCACCACAAAGGAGTCTGCAAATTTCATCGCCGGTGTGACCATTACACCAACCCCTGTCACATCTGTGTAACCATTACGTTGGCAGAATGGAGAATTATTGCTGCTACGCACCAAGCCTCTGCACTAAGAAAACGTCAAAGCCTTCAACGTGCAAGACATCTGAAAAAGCTGAAGAACGAACATCTTCATCCTGCACCTTCTAAAGTCCCACATATTTCACCCAAGCCTCTCAAATCCAAGAAACAAACTGTATCTTCCACCTCTAACTCGTCACCTTTGCTGACTGCCGTACTCAAGAAATCGGTCACCACCCCACAACGAACCTGTTCAAACGCAAAGCATTCAACTCCTTCCTGTACGGTGACATCGCTCCCCATCACCCCAGGCAAAAATTCGACCCAGAGCTCAATCAACAACACCCTCAATTGCAAGCTTCGTGGCTCCAAGACTATCGATCATTCTTCCGCCACTCCATCTTCAACTGTGTTACAAGACACACCCTCATCCCCTGTTGTGATTTCAAGTCCTGAACATTCCACAAGACAAAATGATCTACCAAGCCACATTGACTCATCCCCGTCGGATATGGAAACCCCGTCTTCCCCGATTGGTGGAGAACAAGCCGCCGATCCTTTCTTCCAAGATCCCTCCTTGGACATAATTTTTTCGACTCCTCGCTCTCCATTCAAAGGTTCAGAACTTGACCTACCACCCAGTCCGTCACACACCAACCATTATTGAAACTCCAATCAACACTCCCCCGCCAGTGATCTCCTCAGTCTCCATGGACGTCGAAGTCCCCTCTCTTTTTGGCCTGTACATTGTGAAACGTCCAGATTTCGACCATGTCAGATTTTTCAACACCCTCAAACACAAGCTTCGCCTCAAAGAACGGGCAAAACATCAATTCGTCATGAATTATGAAAATGTCGAAGGTTTCCTGGACTCTTTCATTCACAACTTTCTGCCCAAGACGATTTGATTGCCTCTCTACAGGCTCGGAAATCTAAACTTCAGCAAGAAAACACTAGGCTATTCGAACAATCCGCTCAACATGAACTAACAAACGCCTTGGCAGCAAAATTTTGAAATCCGACTCCACCCTATCAAAGTCTAACTGAACCACCCTCCTTTGCTCCATGGGTTCTAACCCACATCACCTTCACAAAGCCACCTAGACCAACCTACAAAACTCCCTGTAGATTCCTTAACCCTCTCTTGGCTCTTAAACTCTCAGATCCGAGAATTGCACCTTTCACTCTTCCATCAAGACCAGCCACAGCTCCTTTCAAAACGGATTTGCCTGGTAACATATCCTCGTCGTCAAACACAAACTTTGACAACAACATCACTGACGCCCGGGGTTCAATCACAGCCGCTGCATCTGGCCACCCGATCCATGCGTTTTCCTTATGGCAGTTCGACAATGCCATCTCTTTTGAACTTCTTCACCCTCAAATGGCCCAGCTTTCCAACCACCAAACTCTGGACCTACCCTGTGACATATGCCGACACAAAGTCAAAGGCTACCACTTCGGCATCCGAAAAAACACTAAAAACTAGCCTGTCCCACCAACTCTGCCGGCCAACAAATACAGGGCACCCCTCTCCCACTCTTTATTCATTTACCTAAATTATCTTAAATTCCCGACGCCAGCTCCGGGCGCCTCAACTAATTTCCAACGTTGGGACCCCCGGAGCTTGCTCATCCAGAAGCAGGGAAAGAACGGAAGCATTTCTCAGTGAAATCCAAATTATCCTTTTCCAATTTAACGAACTTAATTAAATCTCTGTCCACAAAACGAAATCTTCCATTCTGACTTACCGTCATAACGTATTTCAATTAAAAAAAAAAAAAAAAGGAAACGACCCAATCTTAGCTACAGGTCCCACTTTAAAGATTAAAAAAAAATAAAAATACACGAAGGATCAACAAATTCTCACCAGTCTGACCCTCGATGTTCTATGGGTCCAACCCCCATTTCATCCAGTCCACTCCCTTCACGGAAGAACTTGCTCACCTCTCCAGCCAAGCGCATTCAAGTCAACTCTTCATCCAGCCCAAAGAATCCACAACTGGAAGACCACCAAAAAGGGAAAAACCATCCATCCACCTGCCCACAGAGAAAATAGCCGGAAAACAGGTAATCATATTCTCTATCTCGCAACATAATTTTCAAAGGGAATAGAGGTCTATCCAAACTGGTACAGTGTGTAACATAAAGTCCGATAAAACTACGGAAAGCATGGAATCCCTGCCGAGTTCTAATCTCTCTCCAAATTCTACGTTTGTCCGAACCAATAGCCGCCTGCCTCAGATCCCCAGGGAACCCGATCAAAAGGTGCCCGCCACCTAATTTGACGAGGTCGGCCTGTCAATACAAAAATTTACAGGTGTAGTACTTTTTCCAGCACAAGAAAGACCATTTTGCCGGCCCCCAGCCCGGCCGGCTAAAATTGGTTTCTTTGTGGAAAAAGTACTATACCTAAAGGCCCACCCTTCCTCCCCTCAAATGTCACCTTTTGACAAAAACTTGAGACAAAGAGATGACAAGCCCAGGTGTCTTCCACTCTTATAGGGAGAACCGCGCATGTGCGGTTGGGTGTCTGAGGCGGCCAACACCCACTGAAAATCTCAAGCAAGGGCAGCATCGTTGAAACAACAATGCAAAAATTGACAGGTATAGTACTTTTTCCACAAAGAAACCATTTTTAGCCGGACGGGCTGGGGGCCGGCAAAATGGTCTTTTTCTTTGGCATCCAATTTCTAAAAAAACCAACTGTTTAGACATCGGATGCCAAATTTAAATTTAAAGAAAAATCTGAATCTGCACCTACATTCAGTGCCATCTTTTGTTTAGTGGACAAGTGGCCGTATCGGTAAGGGTGGTATGGTAGTGGTATGGTGATGGACTGATTCACTGTTTCGAATCTGGGTCACGTCATTAGATTGAAACATTAGTGCATAAAGGCAACTTGCTGTTCTACGTTATTTCTAGTGTACGATTTTATTGAAGCTTATTTCCAGTTTATCTTTATATCATTTACAGCAATTATCATTGGAAATGAAGAAATGTAGGCAACCTAATTGAAGTGCATAACAATATGTATGACACCCCTAACGATCTCTGGACTCTACGTCAAACTAAACAGCGGGTCCACAATCTAACTATGTACACAGAATGCGCAAGCTTAACGGACTCCGACCACCTCCCATTCTCAACTGGGAACAGACTGTCGCACAAAAGGTAAGTCCTTCTTTGATACAACACCTAAACAGCATTACCAATTGAAACGTTAAGTAATAAACACCAAGATGGTTATGGCCCCAATATTGGAACCCAACCCAACCATAAATACGAGTTTATACTTTTAGACTGACCACAGTGACCATTTTCTAACCACAGTAGCTTTAAATTTAAAAGTTTTATCACCGTAAAAAAATTAAATAGAACGACCTGGTATTTATTACCATATGTTATTTTTCAGCAATTCAGGTTTACCATACTGTAGAACATGGTTTGCTTAATTTAGTGACTTACTTATTTTGTGTACATTTATATTCACCGACCAGCTCTTACTGCTGATTGTTTTACTGCTCGGCTAGATCAGCACCATATTAAATTTAGGTTTCTGTACTAAGCCATTTGCATGTTGTGTTGGCCAGCTGTACGAGCAACAAAGACTGACTTAATTTTACAGAGTTGTCGAGTGTTGAGTACCAAACTCTAAGAATATGTTTACCCTAACAGTGATTTCAGGACAGCACAGTTTTCCATGAACTTAGTTAAACCATACTGCAGCTTTCTGTACCTTCTGAACTAGGGATACGCCGGAGACAACATTTGCTGAATACCGAATATACAACCGAATACTTAACTTACTGAATACCGAATATACAACCGAATAGTTAAACTACCGAACCACCGAATGTTCGGCACCAAACAATGTACATATTTGGCCGATTACCAAATTATTTGGTCCTATGCCGAATAATGGCCAAATACCAAATTATTTGGCCGAGTACGTAACTGAATGTTGTGCTAAACGTTCTTGCATTAACACAATTATATAAATATATACTAAAAAAATATCGGCCGAATATTTTTTTAGAATATATTTATATAATTGTGTTAATCTAAACAGTATTCGGCCGAATACCGAATATCACTATTTGGCCAAAATCAGTATTCGGTCAAATACCGAATATTGTTATTCGGCTAAAATCAATATTCGGCCGAATACCAAATACTTAAATTTTCGGCCGAATAGTGTTTAGATTAACACAATTATATAAATATATACTAAAAAAATATCGGCCGAATATTTTTTTTAGTATATATTTATATAATTGTGTTAATCTAAACACTATTCGGCTGAATACCGAATATCACTATTCGGTCAAAATCAGTACTCGGTCAAATACCGAATATCGTTATTCGGCTAAAATCAATATTCGGCCGAATACCAAATACTTAAATTTTCGGCTGAATAGGCCGAATACCGAATAATTACCGAATATTCGGTACATCCCTATTCTGAACTATATTTGAGATCGACGCTTCCGTCAGTAAACAGAAACAGAGTCGAAAGAACTCATTTCGTGCATTTGTAGTGATAAATTCTTAGAAGTCACGTTTCGGAGATTCGAATTGTGAGGAATTAATTGGGATTTTTCCATACATCAGCTAATATTTTGTCAGTTGTTCCATCGTTTTGTATTTGTTGGGCATTATTATCTGGAACTGTTGTGTTAATATAACACTAAATAGCCCATTACTATCAATGTTAATGTTCATTTTTGGTGAATTCAGTCACGAATTTGTGGAAGCTTTCCAAAACTAGGTGACCATAGAGCCCGCAGAAAAGTAGATAAACAGAAGACTGCATTGGCATGCAATTCTATAGAGGTGGGTTCGCTCAATTCATAACATTAAACTGATATCTTTCTTTGAATTTAACTTGATATGAGCTGAAAGGTATATAAGAAACAAGCCAACAGCTCAAAGGTAGACATTAAAAATAGTTATAGAAATTTTTTATATGAATTTGATGTAATAGGTACCAATTACCCACTGTTTTAATTCTACGTACCTTTCCCCTTGCATCGGTAGCAATTCCGGTTCCTAGGAAGGTGCCAATGGTACCTAGAGTTTGTTGGATATCTTCCAGATTATTTAAACTTATCTCGTCCATACTATCCAAGTAGGTAACAATAGACTGAAAAACATAAGAAATTTAAAATTACATAAAGTTTGCAGTGATAGTTAAGACTGCATCTTTGTTCAATAACCGCATGTGAGCCTAACTACGAATGACGGAGGCATAACCTAATTGAAAGGATTGCCTTGCATTTAAAGTATAAGCACTTTTTAGTGTTAGTTTTTATTTTATACTGGAAGACCAGTAAGGGGAAGGCTATTCTACGTTTGTTATTATTATTATTTTATTTATTTTTTATTAATTTTTGTTGAAATGTAACACGAAGCGAAGTGATTACTTCTGTTAGCAGTAAATACAGGTTATTAAAAGATTTCGAAATAATCTAGTCAACACCTAGAGCTAGGTCATTAATAACTTAATAACTAATGTAAATTTTAAAAAAGGTTTAATATATCTTACTACAAATATTTCTTCAATTGACAGTACAATTTATGAGAAAAAAACAAATGAGAAAATTTTAAATACACCCAGATTATGTCCACGTAAGGTTCTACTGTCGTTAAAAAGTATGAACCATTCCTTTAACATAGCTTGGCCATCGGTATGCCTAACCTGTTGGTTAACAGGTTTGCTAACAGTATAGGCATGTCCCATAACTAATGGGGCATGCATTAGCCATCGTCCACTCTCAGATCCGCCTTAATAAATTTAAGAAAGATGCTGGATTCTCCATTCCGGACAAGTTGGAGCTTGTGGCTCCTCAGAAGGTTCACTTCTTTGAGCTTCCAAGTGGCAACTGGATTGGCAATATCAAACCACCAAGTTTGCTACTTTGTCACTGGCCTTTTTACGTGACACCACCCTATCTTCCTAGATAGGCCACCTGAATTCGCTGGTTGTGGCAATTTCATTGTGTAGTCTAGATGGTGTCACAGGATCCTGTCTTAGGTTTGAACCTGGGGGCTCTCGCATCTAAAGCAAGAAACACACTCCTAGATTGACCACTGGACTCTATGGAATTCATGCGCCAAAGCTCAAGCGACTACGTGTTCCTGGAGCGTCGCAAGAATTTACACGTTAACACGTGATTTACATGTTATTTCACTATTTGTATATAAGGTAAAGATGCAATTTTCTTTTAATACATGTGAGAAGTTATGTTTTTTAAAATTATATGGTAAGTATAGAACAACCAGGGAAGAGTAACTGTTAATCTTTTTTCCATAATTGTTTTTCCACAACAGAAATTTAATTTTTTTCACCTCTTAATTTAAAGTTTAATCATGGCAGTGCAGTAACAAATCCCATAACTGCAGAAAGAACTTAGCCTCACACACTACCCTGATCAGTACTCTGAGAAACACCGCCAGGATCCAGTTACATTGCAGTTACTGATCAAGTGGTTTTAGGAAAAGCAACCTAAAACTGCACAGTATACACTAAACACGACATTTCGGGGATAAAATGCACCCATTTCTCAAGTTATAGGCTTAAAAGATTCGTACAAAATCACACAAAAAAAAACCACTTAAAAGCACATGTTAATGGCAACACACAATGGCAGTTAAATTAAATAAACAACAACCATATATGCTGTCCTAACCAAAACAGAAAAAAGCAACACGGAGCCCAAAGACGATAACCTAATCCCTGTGCGTGCAAATAATAAGTAAGGCAGGTCTGCTGCAAAACTCGTTATGTAAGCCCATCATAAGTGGTTGCAGCGTGGCCTTTGCCATTCCATTTCCTGAACAGCCGACGAGGACTGCTTTTCCATGTTTCCATTTTTGAAAAGAATCGATCATAGCAGTCGAACAGACATCATCGTGTTGTGCTGAATCCAAGTTCAAGCGCACGTAACATCCGGCAATCGCCCTCCACAACATTTTAAGCCTGGTACTGGACACAAACACCGTTCACCAAAATTTGATGCATTTTCTCCTCAAACATGACAATCTCAGTTTAAACACCGTAGTTCAAGAAAACACATCCATCTTGCTTAATTGACGAAGGAAAACGACGAATATTCCTAGTTGACGAATATTTTTTGTGTGTTTTTTGGTGTGGTGATGACAAGCAGCTCCACCTTAAAATTTCCGTACTTGACCACTGATCGCGCCAAGTTCTCGCAACTGACTTGACAACTCACATACAGAGACCTCTTCCTGAAAGATGCCTGAGGTTTGAACCGGTGACCTCCGGGATATGAGAGTTATATATCTAGCAAGTGTTAAGCCCCATCCCCTGGCAGTGCAGATTTAACAAAACCTAAAAAAAAATTGCTTCCTTTACTCACATGCGAACCTAAGAACGTTTGGTTCGTCTGCGGAAAATCTTAAGCCTACCCATGGAGAAGGTAAAACTGGCATAATACTGCTTTTTAATCATTTTAACAACTGCATATTAAAATGCTCCATTTCCATGGCTGACAAAAAATATTTCATATTCCTGTAATAATTTTACAGGACCCATACAAAGAGAGACCGGTAACGTGGGTCTGCAGCCACCAATGCTTCACACCGGAATGTTCATACACTGCACAAAACTGAAGAGCTATTACCAGTACTCATCTTGGTAAACAGTAAACACAAAAGTTTTACAAATGAATACATGATTCTTACATTTGAAGCCGTCTTCAAAATAGTTTTCTCTCGGTCTGTAATGAGTGAAAAAAAACAAGTAATTAATATTTTTAATTTTTATAGTTTGCCATAATTTTGACAGTAAGTTATTCTTACCAGTAGTAGTTATACCATTAGGCATTTTATCATATTCGAGTGTAACTGTTTTCATAGCCTTGAAAGTCTGCGTTAGAGTAAATTGGTTACCATCTGTTTTTAGCATCTGAATCCAGTCTTTCTTCTGGTAAGCACGAAATTCGTGTTGTGATGGCAACTTGGTCTAAGAACACACACTGCAGAAGTTAGACAATGACAAATAACCAATAACGTGCACAAACCAATAAACTTCAATACCAGTTTCCACTGCACATGTATTTGAAAATACACACAATGACACGACCCACTTTCCCCCTTGTCCAAAATGAACTCAGATTTTGAGAGCAGTAGTGTCCGTAAGGTCCGGAATTTTAGTGCAAAAACGACCCAGGTCCAGAAATGGAGGACAAAACTGTCACTTATGGTACCGATTTTTGCACAAAAGTAACCCTAAGTGTAAGGCCCCTGAATCTATGAAAACAAAGGTCGGGGAGGAGGACAACCACGTCTATGACCACTTGTGCCATGCGCACTATTCAAATGAGTAGCAGAAAACCTTGTTTATTCGCCACATGTTAGTAACAGACGATGGTGTGCTTCAGTAACTTCGATTTTATTTATAGTAATTTTATTTTTGACTTAGCATATTTGCAGTAAGGATTTTGTTCGTAATTTCAGCCCAATAGTCAGCTATTCAATACAAGGTTGGCAATCATAAATAAAAATTTCGGCCTTTGTGTAAAGTGATTATGTTACCTAGTGTGCAGGGCACAAGGTGGTCATAGATCTGGTTAACCCTAAGTGTAAGGCCCCTGAATCAAAAGCAAACAAAGGTCGGGGAGGAGGACAACCACGTCTATGACCACTTGTGCCCTGCACACTAGGTAACATAATCACTCTGCACAAAGGCCGAAATTTTGATTAATGATTGCCAACCTTATTTTGAATAGCTGACTATTGGGCTGAAATTACGAACAAAATCCTTACTGCAAATATGCTAAGTCAAAAATAAAATTTAAATCGAAGTTACTGAAGCACATCATCGTATGTTACTAACATGTGGCGAATAAACAAGTTTTTCTGCTACTCTTTTGAATCCATTTATTAATAGGCCTGTAGTATCAGAATTAGGGGTGTGCAAGTAGAATAACTTTAATTCGAGTCGAGCCGAGCCAAGTTTGCAACAAAAGAATTGAGTATTGAGCTGAGTTTGAGTATTTGGTGAACACATTTATTTTGCAAATATACAAGTTTACACATTTATTTTACACATTAGATGCTGCTTAACTGACTTGTGTGGGTCAAATCCAGTTTCTAGGATATAACTTTAAAATGGTTTGAGCTAGTGACTTTTAATTTACTCCACCGGAAAGCTCTCGCTGAGACGATGAATTTGGTATTTTTGAACGTCCAAATCGGTCAAAAATTGGCTAAGTACATTTTCACCGGATTCGAGTTTGGATTCTAGCGACGAGCCTAGTTCGAGTACACGTTGCATACTTGTTTCGGCTGGAAATTTTCGAGTATCGCACATCCACAGTTAGAAGGTTTCTGGCTAGCTATTGAATTCTGCTATACAGAAATTGTCCAGAGTTATAATCTGAATACACATTCGTAAAAGTATAATTTGACAGTTGGGATTCAGATTTTTTCTTCTCA
>JAHWFP010272085.1:12346-23900 GCA_023313725.1 Lithobius niger
ATGATGGATGACGTTGCAAATCATCCATCATGGCGGCCCACACAGCATAAGCCCATTTCTGTCCTTGTATTTTTATAAATTTTATCTGTATTATTGTGACCAAGGAAATCAAGCAATTGCAATCAATTTCCGAAAATTAAATTTCTGCCATATATGTGTTGTGGTTTTTGTCTTCCGGGGACAACTGGACTTTGATACCTCTTTTACAACCACAAATTAATTGAGTGTAGTGACTTTTAATTTACTCCACCGGAAAGCTCTCGCTAAGACGATGAATTTGGTATTTTTGAACGTCCAAAAATCGGTCAAAAATTGGCAAAGTACATTTTCACCGGATTTGAGTTAGGATTCTAGCGACGAGCCTAGTTCGAGTACACGTTGCATACTTGTTTCGGCTGGAATTTTTCGAGTATCGCACATCCAGTTAGAAGGTTTCTGGCTAGCTATTGAATTCTGCTATACAGAAATTGTCCAGAGTTATAATATGAATACACATTTGTAAAAGTATAATTTGACAGTTGGGATTCAGATTTTTTCTTCTGGAATGGAGGGGGGGGGGGGGTGTAACGATTTTTACAAGGGAGTTCATAAAAAAAATGTTGCCATACTTTTTTTTCCTCCCTCACTTCCCACCCCAGTGATAAATAATTACGAACGTGCCGAGGCGAATAGCCAACTGGGATTAGGAACTGAAGTGTTTCAGAAATTACCACGAGGCTGAAGAATGGCTAGACATTTAACCGTGCTGTTAACTGGGAAACAAAAAATTTGAAACTGGAGAATAAAGTTATGATGTTTGGCCTCCTGAAAACTTTTCAAACATTTCGAGCCCTGGTCCGTGTTGGTTGTTCTTCTAGGGCAATAGCTCTTAATAAACAACAGTGCATCACGTCAGTTTATTACTTATAATTTGTGAACATCACTCTCTTAATCTCTGTCACTCAGATTTTCGAAAGATGACCAATGAATGAAATAAGCATTGAAGTGAGAATTAACCTACAATTTTCTGAAAAACTCTTATTTACATTCAGTGAGAATTTGGTGATAAGTTTGAATGTGTGGAGGCACATTCTGAATGAGCTATATCAATGTGATTTACCTTTATTATCCCGGGAATGACGTAAGTCCTGACAGCCTTTAATTCATCTTCTATATCCACATATAGTTCCATCCTTCCATAGGGTAGCAAAGCGACGCAGTTGGGCAAAGGGCCATAGCACAAACTCATGGTCCAATCAACCCTATCACCAGTATCACCCGTCTTGTAGTCTTTCATTTTCACTGCAACAAATTACTTAATAATCAATCTAACAAAGCAAACTTTTCCTAAAATCACCGAATAGTTCAGAGATGTCACCACTAGTCATCAAAATTATTTAATGGCGCGATTAATTTTCTGATTCCTCGGTGTGACTTCACCGATGAAGACGGACTCATTGGCTCTTCTAGGTGGTTTATCCGCTGAATCATTCCACGGACTAATTATAGCGGAACTGCAGTTTTTTGTATTGCAACACAGATTGTTATCACACAGAGCATCCCCGCAAAGCTACTTAAAGAAATAAACGTATTTATTGGCTGTTTCTTTGGTGCCATTGACAATGCATGATAAAACTTCAATAAATTTGTGGTATGCAAGATTAGTGATAAAAAGAAATCCTTCCTGATGAACCACAAGTACATAGACGGACAAAATTGATTTAGTTTTGGGAATTAATTTTTTACCTTGGCCACAATAAAATTCAGTAAAAACACATGACTGTGTGTGGTGAACGACACTCAATCCTCCATCTTGGAATGCTCTGTGCATGTGACAGCCCATCCTACCACCGTCCTCCCCTGTAGCAGAATCAGAGCGACGCTACGTCGCAGTACGGCTGGTAGTGTTGCAGTACCATTTATCCGGCACTTTTCTCTTTCGCCAAAATTTCGCCAAAAATTGAACGATTTTGACGTTCGAATACACCATTTTAAACGATTTTTCGAGAGCTTTTGAATGGTGTTATTGTCATAACGATAGGTTTTGTCGTTCTCAAGTTGTTTTAGCAAAAACAACCTACAAAGGTCTAGCAAAAAAGTTCTTGGCAAGAAACTTGTTCATGAACCCAAATGGGCCTAACTCAAAATTTTGCACAATGCAAAATTCCATCTTCACACCCTTCCTGCTACCCGCAAACACCTCCCTCTTCCCGCAGACCGTTTTTAGTTTGCAAAAAGCTTGTCGCAGACCAGCTGAAAATATTCTGCTTGTGGGCCGTTCTCTATGGTATATATTGGACAGTAACTAAAAAAAAAAAAAAAACACCATGAAATGCAAAGATGCAAATAATCAAACCAAAAATGCTTGACAAAACTTTGTAACGTAAATTTCCAATCGTCTGGCTTCAATTGGTTGGGGAAATCAAATACACATTCTCAATCCACTGGCTTTAAAACGTACTCAGACTTCATGTTTCTGAGGAGTGGGGTTAATGGCTGGAACGAGTGGAGCTATTCTGAATACTGTTAGGGCTCCCACGCACTGTGCGGCCAGGTCATGCGGCCGGTGGTCGGCGCAGCCAAATAATTCTTGATCACATGGTGAAAAATGAACACGGAGCAAGTATGGTCGCCTGCATGCCGCTTGGGATCCCAGTGTCCGCGGCGACTGTCTGACCGCCGTGGCTTGCGCATTGCTACATATACCCTAAGCATTCTCATTGGCCACAGTAACCTGGCCACGTGGCTTGGTCAACGTGTGCGTGGGGGCCCTTAACATATAAACGTACTCTGCTAACTACATGACCACCAGAAAGTGTAAACGATGTCATGAATGAACTGTGTTCAATACCTGGAACTAGTTTATGTCCTTATTAGTCAATATTGGTTTTGTGATGCACTGGGCATAAACGAAACTATGTGAGGCATGGATTGACGCCAGTGGAGTGAGCAAAGCAAATGATATGGTTAATTATAAAATAGCCACATAATTTTTAGGGAAAAAGATGGTACAGCATTAAGAAAGAATTCCATAGACAATTAGACATCATTCCCTAAGCTAGAAAATAAATTATACTGTAAGTTGCCTATTATACGCCCTGGCAAAGCTAACACTCACTCCCCAAAAATGCCTTAAGGTCAGATGTCGTGTAGTAATTTTTCTGCTAGAAATTGACTAAAAGCTTCAAACGTTCAGCGAAGTCAACGTTTTATCCCCATTAAGTCTTGGTTTTTTGGTAGCAAAATTAACTAAAAGTTACGTAAACTGAACGAAACCAACATTTAATTCAAGGCGATTCACAGGCGAATGTTTGGTAGTCTAGTGAAAACACAATGCCTTACTTTCATTTATTTACAAATTTTGTGTATCAGATCGTCCCTCTCCCAAATTCCAACATAATTCACAGTTTAAACTAATTTATTACGAAATTATTACGAAAACAACTTTTGCTCGCACACAGCACAATGTATGGTAGCTAGGTTAAGTTTGGTGGGGACCCGTGCTGCATGGCCTTGAGTCACATAACTTGCATCTAAGTTGGCAAGTTTCCGTTAATCAAGCAGTTCAGAGGTGCTAGGGAGCTGCTAAACTAATGGCAACCAACCCCAACTTAGATGAACGTTCCTGAAACTGATGGCCACGTAGCTCGGGTCCCACCAAACCTGATCTACGAACCAAAGTATCACGCTGGATGCTAAAGAAGGCTTGTCTTCGAAATTATTTCGTAATAAAATAGTCTACTGTGAATTATTGGAATTTGGTTGAGGAGCGATCTAAAAACTAAATTTGGAAATAAATAAGAATAAATTCATTGAGTTAATGCTAGACTGAACCCAGATCACGTACGTGAGTGATTAACTTTTCCACAATGGATTTAGACCTGATCACCCTCCCTGGTAGGGATGGCATGATACAACACTTTTTTTATCCCGTTAATCGATAATATCTCGATAAAACAAATTTTGAGGCTGGAACAACATTTTAATTTTGTTAATGAAAAAACCTTGGCCGAAGCATACAGTGCAACCTATGTGAATTGTGTGGCACTTGCCATTTGGCCAGTTGAGATGAAAATACACTTAACCATTGTCCAATACTTCCTCACCGTGGAGAAACAATTTACCAGTTGTGCTGCTACTTAAAGATTAAATATTGTTTGCATTAAACTAACTCTCCAATCAGCTAAAAGAGGTTAGCAACCGTATTGTACACTTGGTTGGAGAGCCCTTGTAATTCCGCACATAACGCTACAAACCACTTGTTTCTAGCTATTACGGTTGCCGAGATACGACAATTTAAGCGTCGAGGTTTGCACGATAATTCAATAAATCAGAAAAATGTGCGATACGATAATCGTCGAAATTTTTTATCGTGATATTATTGAAATATCGATTATCGTGCCACCTCTACTACCTGGTAAGAAGTGAAATTCAAATAATGAATTGTAGCTTTTTTGACGCCCCCACCCTTTTTTATCGAATTAATTTGTAGAAGTCCATGGGCATTTAATTGGCAACTTATGGCATTATGTACTCGTATATTGCGATATGGATATTTTACTTACAGTACATGGTATACTGCACAATCTTAAGACCTTCTTTATCGAGCCAATTCCTGCACGAGATTGTATATCGGCTAAACAAGGCTTTGTTTATTTTTGGTGCCATTTCAACAATGTCACAGACACCATCATATGGGGCTGTATTCATCACTATCTGCATACCAGAAAAGCCATAGTTCCCATCATAGGTTCTTACTAAAACTCGAATTTCAAATACTTCTGTTGTGTTGTAATCTTCAAAGAATGTTGGGAGGATAGCTATCTCTTCATCGTAACCTGCAAAGAGAAAGATGGAGTCCTTAAAGGGCCGATTGTATACACGAGTCTGCTTTTGTGATGCCTGAATTGAATGATTGCTTCTAACAATCCGGAGAGGACGGCCTCGGTGAGGGTATATAGCGTGCAAAGAATATCCTTCCACACATGAAAAAAGTGCTTGGGTCTGCCAGCGTGGAAGCATTTAAAGGTAGGAAAGTAAAGTTTGTATTAAATTGTTTTTATCTTGGAATTTGTACAAAATCTTACTGGCTCGTCAATATTATGTAAATCTTTGAAATGGCCTTGAACAACAGTTTTGTCCATAGGCCACGAACCCAAGAAAAAGACTCTTTTTATAATCAATACATAAAAAATATATACGAAGATATATATCTATAGGCTATATATGTACGTGTGTATGCATGTATGTATACATCTGTGTATAAAGATTATATATATATATATATATATATATACATGTTCCCAAAGGGGAAAAAATGGATCCAAGTGTGCTTTCAAATAAACAGAAATATGCACATAAGAGCACATACGATATTAAAAAAAATATGTTTCTTTCGGAGCCTGTAGCATTCCCACATGTCGTTCCCCAGTTGGTGCTCTTTCCATTGCAGTACAGTCCTTTATAGAACTCTTGCTACAACCAATACATTTCAAAGATCGCTGTCGAAATGTCGCTGTCGAAAATAGTATATCGCTGCCCCGCCCCCTCCCACCACCACATGTCTGTTACTGGCCCTGCAAGCAATGATCACTAACCGATTCTTACTGATAATATGCAAATTCATTACATTCAAAAAGGCAATTAGATGCAACACCATTTAACTTTAGCAGGTCTTACCAAGTGTTGTGTATTTTTGTCTGAAATCCGGGATCTCCTCCAGCTTTTCTGTCTCTTTGACGTACTTAGCACATGTCCAGATGTACTCCTTAATGTTTTTGCAGTTGTCCAAACATGCACTGTTTAAAGCCAAACGTAGATTTGGGTTGATAACCATTTTACCGCCATATGACTTGCACAAACCTTCTTCTCGGCATCTGAAATTGAGATTACGGGGACATTACCAGAATATTTTTGAATGCAAAATTAAATATCTAGACACACGCTGGTGTGTCCCGCCAAGTTAGGCAAAAAAACAAACATCACATCAATTCAATTGTCGAGGTTGTAAACCATTGTAGCGCGTCGCGCTAGCGTCAGTGTCTTATATCCTAAAGCATAGTTGGACACATTTCAGGTATTTGGGGAAAAATAATAATGCGGTACAAAAGCTTAAATTGTGTTGAAAACGAGAGCAATGACCCACCTGACAATTAACTCGTGTAGGAATGCCATCTAAGCTACTTTCAATGCAAAAACAGACCCTCAATAACGTTGAAAATGTGTTACTACCTAGCTAGCTAGCTAATTTGCTCATCTCCATATTAAATCCCATAGGGTGATTATTCATCGATTCCGAGATAACGGGAAGGTCTCCAGCTATGAAATTGGACGAATGGGTGCACTACAATACGAACTGTGTACCTCTTATGGTTTGGAGCCTGGGGGCGTAACGGGGATGGCGTGGGAGGGCGCGTAAGTACGAAAATATTGTTATAACTATTGTTAGTACTGTCAGCATCGTCTCTCATTGGACGGCCAAAGTTCGGACAATGGGAACGTGTATACTGATGTGCGTGCCTGGACACACACTAGTGTATCACGATAAGTCTAAACAATGTTGCAAAGAAATTGTATTCACGTCCAATTCACGAAAAATAAACCCATTGTAAAAAACCAAAAAAAACTGGTAAAAGGCCATCAAGTTGAGAGTGGTTCGGCCCTTCAAAAGAGTGATACCAACACACCAAAACTAACTAAATAAAACAAATTACAACAAAATTAAAACCAAACCAAAAACCTATAAAGTGGTGACTAAGTTGAGAATGGTTTGGCATTTAGGCAAAAGGTAGCAGTAAATTGTTGGAAACCAATTTCTTGTTGACGTGGCACTTTATTACACATCTGCACGGTGATGGAGTTGAGTCATTACACAATTAAAAAAGTGATATCATATCAAAAACCAAAACTGGTAAAAGGGGCCGTCAAGTTCCGAATGGTTCGGCCCTTCAAAGGAGTGATATCAATTAGACACCAAAACATTCGCCAACTTAACCGCATCGAATAATACTTTGGACGTTAAATGAAAACTTGAACATTACTACCGAAAGTAGCAATGTTCTAGTTTTTATTTAACCTTTGAACTATTAAGCGGTGCGATTAACTTGGCGAATGTTTTGGTGTGTTGATATCCTCCTTTGAAGGGCCGATCCATTCGGAACTTGGCGGCCCCTTTTACCAGTTTTGGTTTTTGATTTGATTACAACTAAACTAACTTTAACTTCATTTTAAAAAGACTTATGTATTTATCATATTTGTTGTGGAAAGGTGGTAAAAGTCCACACTGGAGGGTGGTCCAAAAGTATGGTTAAGTCATTCCGAAGTTACTGAAAGGAGAAGCAGGAAAATGTACGTGCATAAACTATGGCCCAGAGCACATAGATTGATAGTAGTCTGAATGACTTGGAATGACCTTTTAAGATATCATGCTATTATTTTTTTGCTCTACATGACGCAGAATAACAGTGTCAACTGGAAAGTTGTAGAGCATTGCTACACTTTCCTACATTTTAAAAAGCCTTTTAAAAAATGTCTCATTGTATTTGTGGTGGAAAATGTCTACACTGAACAGTTGTTCGAACATATGGAAAAGTTATTCCAAGGTTAATTGAAGGAGAACCAGGAAAATGTACATGCATAAACTATGAACCAGGTTACATGGAATGATGGTAGTTTGAATAACCTGAAATAACCCTTGAGGATCACCAAGATGTTAATTTTTGAACTACATGTTGCAGAATACGGTGTTAATTGAGCAGTTCTCTACAATTCAGATAACCTTTTAAAAAATGTCTTTCATTGCGTTTATGGAAAATTTGTGGAAACGTAGAAAATGCCCACACTGAACAGTGGTCCAAAAGTATGGATAAACCATTCCAAAGCTACTTAAAGAAGAAGCAGTAACATGTACACGCGTAACCTATGGCCCAGGGTACATGGAATGACGATGCCCGTGAAGTTCATCATGATGTTAATTGCTGACCAACATGTCGCAGAATAGCACTCGTATTGGGAAGTTGTAGAGAACTATCAGTTCTTTTTAACTTTCCAGTTTGCACCATTATTCTGGAGAATTTACACTGCAGAATAGTATATATTGAAAATTTGTAGACGACTGTCCAATTTACACTGCTATCGTGTGACATGTAGTTCAAAAATCAACACTTGATGACCTTCAAGGGTCATTCCAGTTCATTCAAACTACCATCATTACATGTTCTCTAAGCCGTAGATTATGTATGTACATTTTCGTTGTTCTCCTCTAACGAGCTTTGGAATGCCATACGGCTAACGGATACTTTTAGGTTTACCTATATACTCTGGTCAGAGGCGTACACAGAGGGTCATGGGGGAGGGGAGGCAATGCCCCTGCCCTTCTCGGGAAAAGGCATTACAGTTAAAAAAAAAACTTATTATACCGCTACTTGCTAGTGCATCAGTACGTGACAAAGGGCCTAAAAGGCCTAAAAAAGGCATAAAAGGGCAAAAAAGAAAGGCTAAGAAAGGAGTGGAGAGAATAAAAAGATAAGACAAAAAAAAATGAAGCCCCAGAAAAAATAGAAAGAAATTCCCTAAAAGTACTGTGCCCTTTCACTAAAAATTGCCTCTGTTCTCTCGTGGGTCTGCGCAAACTATATACTGTTCTTGGGCCATTATCTTTCCAAACAAAACAGGCTAAGAGGATTCACGTCAAGCCTTTTGGCCGTGAGTCGTGATATCAAACTCCAAGCTCTTTCGCCATGTTAATCCCACCAAGTCATAATTAAAATTTGTTAAACGGAAAAAAATTGTTTCGTATGCAGTTTCAAGTAATTTATTTAAGGGTTGAAGCTTTAGTCGGTGGAAGTGACTTAGTCGGAGGAAATGCGTGAAACGACTAGGCATTTGATATCGCGGCTTTAACAGCAGAAAAGCTTGATGGCAGTCCTTAACTAGTTTTGTTCCGGGGAGATATCCAATAATTTTTATCCAAATCAAAATAACATCCAATTTTGATTAATGAGATGAAAACCGAAAGCCAGTTATAAGGTCCCAATTTTTCTTCAATCCTGAGGCTGTTTATCATTGACTTTTGCTATTTGTGGCAAACTGCTCAATAAAAATCGCCTGGTACCATTTTTGTTGGATCGTAGCCACCTAATGCAAATGCCGTCGCTTGATGCCAAGCGGAAGTTTTGAAAACTGATGAGGATTTGATAAAACCTGTAGATATAGTACTGCGGTTCGCTGCAATTTGAAAGCATCATAACCACGAAAGCTTTGGTGCAGTTCTTTTTCCTGGGTGAACCTTCTATTATTAAGCTCTTCACATTGTTGTGTATGCACCCTGCTTTACTCCAACCAGGAGAAAGATCTGCTTCAATGCGTGCGTGGTAACGATGCATTCAAAATCAGTGTCTAATACTGTATACACGCTCAAATCACAACTTTCAGATACGAACCTAGTTTTCCATAGTTTGTGAACTGGGGTGCCACATACCACGTTTTTTTTTTTTCAAATATACGGTGTGGAGTGGACCAATTTTTTACCAAGGAAAGTGAGGCCATAATACTAAACTGAGTTTGGATTTTGTGCGTCTGTTTACCTGTGAGTGTGTCTGTCAGTGTGGAGCATGACAACGTAAACCAGTTAGAAATCATGTAAGTGGAGTACCAAAGAACTGCCCAGTGGAGTACTGGGCAGAAGTCTTAAAGGTTTCTGCCGCGTGAATATAGAAGAAAAAGCTAATGTGTTACAGCATCTCTCAATTGGTCTAGTAACTGTGATTTTCTGATCTTAGGGAAATACCCATGAACTTTTGCATGCCACAATCGATATGAGCGTGACCGCATTTCCAGAGCTTTCTCTTCCTGAATTCCCACTGTACAGGAGTGGCTGAGGCTAGACTTGAACCCGGGGATATAGGATGTGGGATGGGGGTCAATGGATACCTAATGTGAAATTTATTGCCAAACCAAGGAACTTTTATTTGAAGAGGTAGTTGACATCTTCGACCAGTACAGAAAGGAGACAAAAACAGTGATGACTTCTTGAAAGACTTCTAACCCACTATCAATACATACGAAATGTCAGTTATGGTCAATTTCCTTCAAACTGTAAAAACTTTTCAAATGAATGTCACACGATTTTTTTTAGGATGAGTGCCAACGTTTGATAACCATTGTCACTATAGTCAGCTTAATTTACATTTCATTATCTGCATTTTTCAATATCTTCAGCAGTTGACAGTTATAAACGAGGGACTCTGTGATTTTTCAGGTGACTTATCATACAAATTTGTTTGCAAATGTTGGGGGTATTTGATCATGTCATGCAAATAGGTGTTGGGGAAGATTTTCCCCTGGCATTGGTCATGGTTTTTGTAGAATCATCGTTTTGTACTCGTAGAAAACATTGTTGGGAAAATGGCGCGAACCATTTTGGCGGCTCGTGCCCAGACTGCAAAGAAGTGAAGTACGACATTGTTGTGACATGTGCAGTGTGTTGTCGTGCCGGTCTCGGTGCCAAGATGTCGGCGATGACAGACGTGTGCCAGTGGATACAGGATGGTTAGTTAGTCAACCAGATAGGGCCTTAGATCAGCTAAACGCAACTGTGCTACGCCTTGGACTAACGACTGGCCTAGAACGGCCATAGCTGCGTGGCCGACCGTCAGCACCGCTGCAGAAGTGTAGCAACGTGCCGCCGTCAAGCTGTCAAGCGATCGTCGCCATCCTTCCCGACTGAGAAGATCCACGGGAAAAGGGAAGGTAATTATCCAGCCCGTAGATTAATTCCTTCCCACCAGATTGCTCCTTCCCATCGAACATGAAAGAACTTTTCTGATCAAAGTTGCTTGGTTTGACATGACCTTTTAAATGAGGTATCACTGAATCCCTTCCTAACTTGAAATTTTGCAAGACGGCCTCTCTCTCTCTCAAAGAGGGGTGATCAAGGTAGTTCTGAAGATCTTGGCTCAGATTTGTTTTAGGTGGTATTGCCATACTTTTCCAAGGGAATAAAATGGATGAGGGTGTGGTTCGATACTTGTGTGGTGGACCGATATAACACGACACATACATACATCCAAGCACATCTATGCACACTGAAAAGAACTTCTTTAATAAGTTATATGATAAGTTATATTAACTTAAGTGATGCCTATGCAGGGGTCAAATTTTAAAATTTAAGACCAGGTGCAAAATTGGCACTCCAGAACTAAGTATGGAGTGATTTCCTGTTGCAGTGCAAAACACCAACTTGGAGTGCAATAAATTTACCTACCTCACCTCCCCCCCCCCCCAAAAAAAAATTCATTCACACCTCACCAGATATTAAACCTTATAACCTTTATTATCTCGCATCCTTCCATAAAAAAAAACACACTTCACACCAAACCAGATGTTAAAACCTTATAGCCTAACCTTTAGTCATGTCAATTAAACTACTAATTGAGGTCTAGTCTCCAAACAATGGCATAACACTGTCAGTTTCACAAAAAAAAACTCTTCGCCACTGCTTCTTTCAGTTCTGTTATTGCTATCAGTGTCTTCAGTTTGTGTAGACGCAGATTTTTGAAGTTGCTTACCATACTGA